>VTPC01091119.1:54919-79884 GCA_011009095.1 Ignelater luminosus | reverse complement strand
TGGTATTGAAATGTTAGAGCGGCGCTGGAATGATTGCGTTGTTCTTGATGGAAATTACGTTGATGAATAAAGCTAATTTTGAACAAAAAAAACCGTGTTTTCTATGTTAGGCCTGGGACTTTTCAGCCCATGTGTTATCGTGCAAACAGCATATGTCAGTAAACTTAAAAACCAATACTACATTGGTTAAAAGGTAATGAACTACTAAAACTGTTGAAGATTTTTGCAACTTCCTATCACTGCTTGTGATTATGAATGACTGTTAACTATGACTGCCATAATAAAAGTACCTACTCCTATTAAACTAAACAGTTGTGCTCTTAATCTTAAATAAATAAAGATTAAATTAATATAAAATTATAATAAATTCCTAATGCAGCCTCATAAAATGGAATATTCTAAAAAATAATTTGCATTTTATGAACTTTCAGAAAATGATGTTTTTCAAAAATCGCAAACATTCTAATAATGTTCTTATTTACATAAAAACACTTTACAATAATGTGTATGAAACATAATATTCAAATACTGACATTTTAGGCACTTAATTTTTTATATTTCGCATTTTTATTAATTAACTTATTATTTACGTGGTAATATTTTTTTAAAGGAAAGATACAAATTGCTCATGTCGTCAAGTGTCTGCGCCTGTGTCTATTTAAAAAATGTTTTTTAAGAAAGTGACAACTTCATTAAAATAAAATTACCTTGGAATTAATCATTTATTACAAAATTGATTATTTTTCATTTTTTAACTGAACAAAATCTGAGGATATTTTGCGGACTGAGAACGAAAGGGTGTCAAGTGGATTTTAAAAACTTTACAGTGAGCAATTTAAAAAATTAAAATTGCGTAATTATCTTTCATTACTTATTTGAATCTTTTAGAAAGTAATTTCTCAAAAGACTATAACTACATCTGTCGGAATATAGCAGATTCTTAGGGAAAATTATAGAGATCTACATAACGGAGTTTCGTATAAATGAATTTACTTTTGTTTGCTATATTTTATACATAAAACGAAGCCCCTAAATGTGGACAACTCAAATAGCGTAAGAATTATCGCTCAATTAAAAGCAAATGTTAAATAATCTTCTTCTTAAAATGTCATTATTTAAATAAGATAGTCGTAAGAAGTAACACTTTCATAATTTCTTTGCCATTCTGAGAAAAGAATTGTTATTTAAGTATCTCATTATTGGTTTTAAAAGTTTATGTGGTATCATATGTCACTTTCAAAACGTTTGGAATGTCTTCTAAATACATATTCCTTCCATTTAATTCTATATTATAATAAGAAGTAGTAAAAGTGATCAAACTTTCAAACTAAGATAGCATTTTTATACTTATATAACTATAAGATGCATTTATTTGCCCCAATTCCCAGAAAACAAAGAAAAACAATTAAGAATATACAATACAAATTAGTATCACTGATATATCAAACAAGATAAAGCTTAAGTGTTGCGTAAAATACATTTTTCAAATTTTGATGCTACATAAAGAAAATTTATATTTTCAAACGATATTGTTTATCTTAATTTTATTCTGCTCTTGTTCTATATAGCATCAACGATATACTGAATCCTTCCCGTATTTCTTACATTCATTCACTTGTCAATTCATACTTTTACTGTGTTTGTGCTAAATTCCCTATATCCGTATTTTGATATACGAGGGTGGTCTGAAAAGTTCCCGACCTCAACGTGAAGATGGCAGCACTCGTAAATAAAAGCTACTGAATTTCGTTGTTCATCTGTTGACAGTACTCACCAAAGTTTCAGCCATTTTGGACGCGCAGTTTTTATGTAACAGTCGTTTGAGTGAGTTGATGTGAGTTTTTTTGTGAAAATGGACAAAATCGAGTATCGAGCTGTCATTAAATATTTGTTTTTGAAAGGCAATACGCCTTCGCAAATAAAAGATGAGTTGGATTCTGTGTATGGGGACTCTGCACCATCATTTACCACAGTGAAATTTTGGGCTGCTGAATTTAAACGTGGCCGTAAGAGCTTGGGAGACGATGAACGTTCGGGACGTCCAAAAACTGCAACTACCGACGAAAACATCGCCAAAGTTCACCAAATGGTGCTAGACGACCGCCGAATTAAAGTGAGAGAGATAGCAGAGGTTATGAACATGTCAAAAGAGCGTGTTTGTCACATAGTAAATCAACATTTAGGCATGAGAAAGCTGTCCGCGCGTTGGGTGCCGCGTTTGCTCACGTTAGACCAAAAACGTGTTCGAATGAATATTTCCAACGCTCTTTTGGCGCAGTTTAGGCGAAATAAATCCGAGATTTGGCGCCGATTAATTACTGTAGATGAAACTTGGATACACCATTATACGCCCGAAACAAAAATACAGTCCAAACAGTAGACTGCAAAGGGGGAACCGGCTCCAAAAAAAAGCAAAAACTGTTTTTTCGGTTGGGAAAGTGATGGCGACTGTTTTTTGGGATAGTCATGGAGTTATTTTAATCGATTATCTTCAAAAAGGAAAAACCATTACAGGAGCATACTATGCATCATTACTTGACAAGCTGAAGGCAGAACTTGCGAAAAACGGCCACATTTGCAGAAAAAGAAAATCCTGTTTCACCAAGACAACGCACCGTCTCACACCTCAGCGGTTGCCATGGCGAAAATCCACGAATTACGGTTTGAACTGCTTGACCATCCGCCTTACTCACCAGATCTAGCCCCAAGCGACTTCTTTTTGTTCCCTCATCTAAAAATTGCGCTCGGAGGACAAAGATTTTCGTTAAATGAAGAAGCAATCACCTTCGTGAACAATTATTTTGCAGAGAAAAATGCCGAGTACTATTTGGACGGGTTACAGAGATGGGAGCATCGTTGGGAGAAGTTACAAGGAGACTATGTTGAAAAATAAAAAAAAAATTTCAAAAAAAATGTCTTGTATCTTTGTTAGGTCGGAAACTTTTCAGACCACACTCGTATTTGCCTTATGACTTCTACTAGCGTTATTTAGAAATATTTTCGTTAATTTAAGGAAACCATGAAAATGTCGTGCATAATCTTGTTTTCTTCAGAGAGGCTTGTTCTTCTTCTTTAAGCGGAATCTCCAATAAAACTAAATTACCGAATAATTTCACATTGCTTTTCCTTAATAAATTTTAACATTGGTAGTCTGTACAAATAAAATTGTGTACACAACATACTTAAATAAAATTATGTTTACTTGCATAAGTCATCACTGCACTCGATTGTACAGTATTGCTGATTCCGTCGCAACACCAAGGCTACCATATTCCACTCACACTTTTGGTGAAAGTCGTTGCAGTTAATAAAGAAAATCATAAGTACAGAAGTATTTTTCCTGATGGTCAAATTCCGGACAAAAACCAAAGATACTTAAGAACAGCATCAGAAACAGCTCACAAAATTTTCTTGTATCATATCAGATCAGTATCGATAAATCTATTTTTAAATAGAAGTCACTTTATAAACTTGACACTAATCTCCACCACGGCAAACCTACTGTAAAATTAAAATCGCCAACGGTGTATTCTACTTGAATACTTGTTTCATCCCTTCTTCAAAATTGGACATCAAGAAAGAGATCTACGGCCTGCTTGCTCGGCTAATACCCAAATCAGGCAATGGCTTCTTTTGGGCACATCACCTAACCGCGACAATCCCTGCTCAGCCACCGTAAAATATTCTAAAAATCGTTAATTGGTTTGATTGTACACTAGTTTATTGACGTTTCAAAATGAATTTCTTGAAGTTAAAGCTACGCGTTATATTCGCCTCGAAACGACACTACGATACTGACCGGAAATGAGGGATTACAGCATACGTTTTCAGGGGGGTACTCAAACGGAAGTGGAAACTTAACACCCGCTGGCTATCAGGGAACGTTTTACAAGATCACTTGCTGTATGTTGGAATGGACAGAGTTGGTTCCCCGTTGAAACGTAGGTCCACGTGTAGCTCTGGTAACCTGGGATCACCCTACGTTTGTGGGTGTATAGACTTCTGGGCACAACACTCGCTCTTTCGCTGTACTCGTACGTCGTTGCCTTGGGGAAGAGGCACCACTATTGGCGCGAGCGTATTATACCTGATATCCTGGGTGTTCGTTAATCGAACGCGTTCCGAGCCGCAGTGTTGTTAGGCGGCCACGAAGTCATTTTTTTGCCACCGCTACCGTCTGTTCTTACCGGTTACTACCAAACTTTACCTCCAGAGTGCCCTCAGTATGCTGTAACATTAAAGAGCATTAATTTTCACAAGTTCAACTTTCCTTTCTTCGTAAGTGTTAACCTTCTCCATTATCAACCAGCCATCAACATCGCTGGCTCCAGCCAATAGATAAATACAATACACCTGCAAGAAAACACGTGAGAACCTCTCTTTAAACATCCGGCTATTAATGAAACATCTGGTCAACAACCGACATCAGGATTTCAACACCCCGGTTTCACCATCATACAACTATATCAACTCACTGCTAGTTCCTTTTTTGCTGGCAACCACCATCTTCGTTGACAACTAAGATCACCGATTTCAATACAACACGTACTTCTTACTCACTTACCACCATCACTGCCAAGGATGCCAGCAACTCCAACCATCAACCGCAATATTCACTCTGCAACAATCCACTTAACTTAGGCCGAAGAAACCTCAAAAAGAGGTCTAGAACGGCCGCCCGCCTTGGTCGGGAAATCACTGTAGCATCGTCATCATCATCCCCATTGTTGTTGACTCTGTGGCGGTATTCTAGGCTGCCATCCACGCACGTTGTTACACACCTACAAAACTTTGATTAACTACCAATTCACAATTGAAAATGCCTGATTCTGACAAAATAAAAGGCCTGTTGCTTCTGTAGATGTGCGCCTCGAATTCATGAGAAGTCGATACGTGGGCAGGACAGTAGAACGAAACAAAAAACACGTTCTCGAGATCCTCAGAACCCTAGAAAGAAACTCAAACATCCGCCTTCGTTCACATGAGACGTACCGAAAACCTCTCCCGTCGAGTTTGTAAACATACAGGCCTCTTTCACTCCCTTCCTCGAAACGATTGATCAACGTTCAGGAAATACTCCCCGAGTCAATTGTTCTAAGGTTTTACGTAGTTTTTATTAATGGTTAAGACAAATGCCGAAAGAGTATTCTTCCATGAATACACCCACAACAAACACAAATTATCACAGCACAACACAAACAACACAACACATCACCTACAACACTAGCAATACTATACCGGGACGTCGAATATCTTCAGAAGCAACGTGACCACTAATTTAAAAGTGGCGCGAAATTTTATTTTTCAAGGTTGGGCACACTACGGAGTAACGCCACATAACGCCCTCACAAGCACATTTCTAACTTAAATTTACATCAGCGTGGGTACGTTCTGTGGTTTCTTGCTGTATATTTGTTGTGTTTTTTGCTGTTTATTTTGTTCTATTTAAAAATTAGTTTTTTCAAGACTAAATCTGCTTTTTCTGACTTAATCGAGGTAGGTTTGATTTAACGCATTCAAAGTAAGATAATAAATTTAAAATATTTAAGTTTTAAGTAGTTTCATCATATATCCAATATTCCACTGGAAAACTATATTAGGTTTATTACAACAGAGCTGCCAGTAGTGCAAAATGTGTTGCCTAACTAATAGTAAATTTCGTAGTCACGTGGCTTCCGGAAATATTCGATGTCTCTATACTTCCAGCTACTTCTTCATATCAACAACGTGAAACCGCCACGATAAACCACACTACCGCTCTACTACCGAATATTCACAACACATCGTGTTTGGACAACACCGTAACATAAGACAAACGCTAGTATCAACGAGAAAATGCCACCGTAGGTGGCTGCCATTTAGGAAACTTAATTGCTCTATGGCTGGTGAATTTGGAAAAAAGGCGGTTGTCGTGAACGTTATGTCAGGCACCAAGCAGTCCGCGCGCTCGTCCACGGCGGTGATGGTCTGGTGGCGACGATGGAGCAGGCCGGAAGCAGGTCCTCCATAATTCCCGCCGATGTCGATGACCCATCTTCAGGTGGAGGTGGAATGCCCAAGGACGGCCAGCGAGCCGTCACACAGTGACGACGAAGTGGTGAAACGATAAGGCGGTTCTTTTCAGAACGGTGTTGGTATTGTGTAGTGAGGGGTGTGAGAGTGTGTATATGTTAAAGTGGTGATGTGTGGGTGTCTAGGTGTGTATAGTGTGCCGTGGACTGGTGCAGTATCTGTTCCGGCATTTGCCTTCACCACTAGGGAAACCACGGAAAACCCTAGTGAGAACAGGGTGGGGCCTCTGCTACCTGCAACATGGAAAGAAGAGCAGAATCGTTGTTGATGTTATTAGGTTGGAAGGCGAGCGGAGAACAGAGGATGAGGGATGTAGAGTTAGGGGAGTCTGAGGGCGATTGGAGTGTTGTCTAGGATGTCGTCAAGGTCTGGGGTCAGGAAGGTGGCGCGGCCTAGGTAGATGGCCGGGGGGAACTTGAGTTTATGGTTGATGTGACGGGGTTGGTAGCCAGGTGCGTGGCGAGAATGGCGAGTTGAGCCTCTCGATTGTGGTCGATGGCTCGATGAACGTATCGACCCTGGAGGGACTCGAGCCGCGCGTCTATAGGGGGAATGCCGGCCCGATCGCAGACCTCCACGGAGGGGTGAAGGAGACCCAGACCCAGCATCCCCCGACAGACCCGCCTCTCTTTCTGACGAAGACTATTTAGTTGGTATTGTTTGAGGGCACAGAAGCAGGGGTGACGAAAATCGATGAGGGGCCGGATGAAAGTTATATACGTATGTATAAGGGTCTTAGGGTGACAGCCCCGGAAATTGCCACGGAGCATGGCGAGAATGGAGGCGCGGCGCTGAACGGCGTCGAGACACCTGCCCAGCTCGGCGCCCCAGTGGAGGGTGTGGGTGAACGAGCAACCTAGGTATAGGACAGATCGGGAGAGAAGAAGGCGGGAGCCCCAGAGGTCCAGTCGGACATCTGTTTCCCGGAAACGGGAACTTCGGGTTTGGTAGGGGTGCCGAAAGAGGATAGCTTGCGATTTGTTGGGGTTGGGTTTGAGGCGCCAGAGTCGGAACGAGCGAGAGGGCCGGTTGCGGCTCGGGTCTGGGGATGTCGTGGCAATAGAGGATGAAAAGGATAGGGGTGAGGATCGAACCTTGAGGAACTCCGGCTCTGGGGGTGAATGGTTTGGAGAGGATGCCTTTGATACGCACTCTGTGCTGTCGATGTGAAAGGTAGCTATTGATGAGCCTGACGAAGCCGGGCGAGATTTGTGCGTTAAGGAGCTTGTGAAGAAGCCCTTCGTGCCAGACTTTGTCAAAGGCACGTTCGATATCGAGAAAAACACCGGCAACGCACCTGCCTTGATTGAGAGATTTGGCTACGTCAGTGTGGAGCAAGAGAAGTGGGTCGGAGGTGGATCTGTTGGGTCGAAACCCAAACTGGTGGGGTGATAGAAGGTTAGAGTCGACGAGGTGGTCTCTCAGTCTGTCGGCAAGAATTCGCTCGAAGATCTTGCCTAGGACGTTGAGAAGGGCAATGGTCCTGTAAGAGGCGGGTCCGTGAAATTTTTGTGTTTTTTATGGATCATGACCACTGTAGCGCTTTTCCAGGCGGAAGGGAAGTAGCCACAACGCATACAGTGGTTGAAGATTTGGGTGAGGAGGTCGATGGCGTCTTGGGGGAAGACAAACGCGAACTGCATCGAACTTTTATGTGGCATCCTCCCTCGTTACGATCGATAGAGCGTAAAACTCTTAAAACGGCACGGAAACCGATATGTGGCAAAAATGTGCTTACTTGCTTCCTGTTGTTTCTTTGTTTTGAAGATTGTTATTAATTCTTTTGTTTTCAAAAAAAAAACAAAAAGAGGCTCAGGTTAAATATTTTGAGATTTTTGATGAGGTGCTGCTGGTTTCAGCTGATGGTTATTGCTACTGCTGCAGCTTCGGTCGAGTAAATTGCAAATTGCAATTCGTTAAAAATGGGGAAAACATCAGTGGCTTTAGAAACTGTGAAGCCTCTTTTCAGTCAGAGGTGGATATAGTTGATGGGGTTTAAACTGCCACACTTGTCCGATGAGATTAATTGGATTTGAGGTAAACACTGCAGCGAACCAGACAAAGACAAAAGAAGGCAGCCCTAGCAGATGAAACAATTTACCTGAGGCACGCCATCGATGATCCTCTAAACTGGAAATGGTTTTACTGAAGAAGTAAACAATTTCTTCTTGTCAACTGACAGCGAAGACAACAAACAGCGAGTTGAGTCTCACAACATTCTCAGGAGCACCCTCAGAGTCGATGCAATCATGTAAATTTAGAACCAGGGATAGTGAAGAAGGCGGATTTTTTTAGGCGTATTTAAATTGATGGCAAAAATAGGTGTTAATTAGTTGAATTAGCGATAAGCTGATAGGGGTAGAATCAACACTATTTTGCAGATCAGTAGGGAGATTTTTAATGTTCTGCAAATAAAATGGTTGAAAAGTGTTTGATTCTGATTCGGGATTATCTTTGGTTGTTTTCCGTAAGGCTGAGAAATGAGGTGCTCGATGATTCAAAGTGGCTTTTTAGTATAAATCGAAATTTTAATATGGTGTAGGTGAGGAATGGAGGTTGGTGCTGTAAGGATTAATTCTTCCGTCAACAAGATTTTGAGAAAACAATAACAAGGGCGAGGAGCTGTGTATTTAGCTGTATTTGCAAAGACTTGACGCATTCGATACATTAATTTTCTGGCCCTGATGTAATTTAAGAGTGTCATATTTGAAGAATTCTTGATCTCTATAAGATCATATATTTCTTCAGGAATCCCTCATGGCATCGTTTCTTTAACTTTTATATCGTATTTTACTAATTTTACTACCTGATACATTACTCTCGTTTGTAGTTTGTTTCTTATATGGAAAAAATTATATTTCATGGAGGTATAGAGAGGTGCAAACAAAAGGCGCAAGTAAGGTATTAATTTGTATAAACTTGTAAACTGCATCCAGAAAGAAATTGTTAGGTCATATACTATAGAATTACTTGATTTTGTATAAAATTATTTTGTGTTTCATCAATGTTTATTGAAAGGTTTTTTATTCTTGAAAATTACTAATAATACAAGCCAGAATTTGTATTTAGTTATCCTGACTTAATTATATGCTTACCTCATTTATCTGAACAGAGATGAAAAAGAAAAATATTCTGTACTTCTTGCAAACACATTAGATAATGACCTTAAAAGTTTCATGAGAGGTTGCAAACTCTCCAAGTTGTATACTACCCATAGTGTATCAGAAATGAATCAGTAAAATTAAATTTGAAGGGCACAGTTGTCAAACATTGCAACAAGACTGTCGGGTATTTCACGTCAATTGAAAACTACACTAAGCAAGTCAACGACTCTTTTCATTCTTTAATCATACATTAACACTGAATCTTTGTAGGCTATTCTTAAATTTCGCCAAGTGTATTCTTGTGAAATCAGGCCTTTAAAGCCAACTATAGTCTTTTAGCAAGCGTGCTGAAATAAGTATGTCAATCAAAATTATTTCTTGGTTATTTATTTCATTTTTAAATTTCTGAAAAATGTCTCGAATACCTAATAGAAGATGCTGCCTATTTATGTACATATATTGAAATAAAATCTCAATATATTATCGCTCAGACTTTTTATTAACAAAAAGCAAATTAAAAAAGTCTATAAATTTTGTTTCCAATATGTCATTTATAATAAAATGCTCATTTATTTAACATTTGTGTAACAAAATTAATTTACATAACGTATTAATCAACCAATACTTTTAAAACAAAGATCATAGGAACCCGACAAGAATAATTATGTTGACCTGTCTGTTATTGAGTAATTTCTATTGACCATTTCACACGTGTAAATAGTAATGTATGCACAATATCAGGCAACATCTAGTTTCAAATTCTTATAATAAATAATAATGACTATATTTCTGCTGTAATTGTCTTGTAATTTCATGGTTAGTTGCATGACTTCGATGTATTTATTATTTTAGAGAAAGTAATTTAAAACATGAAACATTTTTTAAAAGAACATTGATAAATAAGAAAGAATTGTTTTCGTGAAAAACTTTCACATTCTTGTTGTTACAATATTGACACTTACAACAAACATTTAACGTTTTTAATTTCCTTCTGCAAAATGTTTATTATACCTAAAGGAAACACGGTTATTAACGATGTTAGATACCTATCATTACATATAAAGTGGGTGGCATATTTTATTAATGTTATTTTATTACAGCATAAGTGACAAACCATGAAATGCACATTTTATTTAATTGAATATTAATGTAAAAGACCGCATTTACTTTATAAAGTTATCGCGTACAGATTTGCCTTCCCTTTATTTGTTTGGTTGATTAGATTCGCTTATTTCTAAAATGTCAACATCCTTCGAATAATAATTATTATTGTTACTGACGAACTAATCACTACCACACCTAATTGCGTTATAATGTTTTCACAATAAAAACGATAAAATACGCAATAATTTATTAACTACTAATTATAAACAATTTAAAAGAAAAAACGTCAAGGGAGTTTAATTTTATTCTTATTTTACAAACTTCAATTTACGAGAATTATCAAATATGTTGATTTCCTGAAGAGCAGTTCAAAAATACAACTGATCAATGCATTAAAAAGACAACCTAAAACAAAACAAATAAAATACTTTGTGATACAAATGGTTTTCTAAGAAAGTATGTTACCCGCAAGAACCAAATTAGAGACTGGCCGAAACTAAAGGGTTTTCCAATAAGAGGTGTTATTTTGATATTCAAAGAAAAGTGCCATTTTTTAATATAAATGATCGGATGTTTATTTCATTATAAAGAGGAAGGTATGCCGTTAATAGTGGAAAATAACATCAGGCAAATGACCACCACGACCACGCTTACAGGACAATATCCTTTTCATGAAATTTTCCATAACCAAATCGCAAAGTGGCTGCCCTATGTCCTCGATAGCCTCACGAATTCCATCTTTGAGGTCTTGAATCGACGCTGGGCTGTTGGCGTAGACCTTCTCTTTCACGTGGCCCCAAAGAAAGAAGTCGCAAGGTGTTAAATCACAAGATCTCGGTGGCCAATTGTGATCACCTCTTCGAGAGATAACACGGTCCGGAAACTTTTTTCCGTAAAAGATCAATGGTTTCGTTGCTTGTGTGGCACGTAGCGCCGTCTTGTTGAAAGTAAACGTTGTCCAGATCAATACCATCCAATTCCGGCCATAAAAAATCGTTAATCATCTCTCGATAGCGCAATCCAGTCCCGTAACTGTTGCTCCAGCCTCATTTTCGAAAAAGTAAGGTCCAATGACTCCGCCGGACCATAAACCGCACCAAACAGTCACACGTTCAGGATAGAGAGACTTTTCAACAATAACTCTTGGATTTTCTGAGCCCCAGATCCGACAATTTTGCTTGTTGACGAAGCCACCGAGGTGGAAATGGGCCTCATCACTCAAGATGATTTTTCGATGGAATTCTGGATCATTTTCATGCATTTCAACGACCCAATCAGCAAAGACACGACGTTGTTGATGATCGGCCGGCTTGAGTTCTTGTGTTAACTGGACTTTATAAGCCTTAAGACCCAAATCTTTATGCAAAATACGGTGTAATGACGTTTGTGGAATGGCTAATTCCAAAGAACGACGAGGAATGGACAAACCTGGGTTTTCTTTAACACTTTCGGCTACAATAGCAATATTCTCGGCTGTTCTTGAGCGACGTGCACGGGTTTTATTCTTCACATCACTAACTTGTCCCAAGAGCTCGAATTTTTTCACCAATTTCTGTATTGCGGTCCGACAAGGTGCTTCACGGTGACCCAAAAATGTTCGAGTTTTACGAACCGTCTCTGCCAAATTTTCACCATTTTTATAGTGAATTTTAATAATTTCAATGCGTTGTTGAAGCGTGTATCGTTCCATATTTATTAATGGCGTAGTTTCTACTTGTCAAATGTCAAAAAATGATAGCTTCAAAAGTGACATCTACCGAAATAGCGGGCTATTCAAAATAACACCTCTTATTGGAAAACCCTTTATAATTTTGCCCACAAGGGAAATGACAGGATTGCCATACTCTTTGCTCAAATCTAGAGATAGGGTAGTTCGAGCAAATTACAATCAATTCTTCCAAGTTTGTTCATATAGAATTTGATTCTTGTAGTCTAAAAGATAGTCAGTTTTAATAGGAAAAGGCAAAGCCAAAAAGCTTCAGTTACGCCAGTACGCCCAAAGGTAGAGTGACAAACGAAACTTGACCATAAGAAAAAGACTTGAAATCTTTGACCTTAGGTGATCCGGAGTCACGCTGCAGCTTACAGTAATGTTAGTGGTCAAGATCAATTTAAATTATAGCTATAGAGAACACTGTAGTTTCACCACGAAACGATGAAGTCAAAATTTTATGTTCACACAAAACTAGATATTTACACGTTTTGACAATATAACTTAAGCTTTAACTCGGATACTCTGACGATCTCAAGCACGCTGACCGTCTCTCGCAATATTGCATGATGCTGAACCCGAGAATAGTTTTACGCTTAACTTTTGCGTCTTGTTACTATTGATTAAAATTGCTCGATTCTCCCAAAAGCTTCCTTTTACACATAAGTATTAAGCCATGACGGAGTTCTGCAAAATATATCACTCAATTTGATTCTGTCTGGCAGTACTCTCTGTTAGAGTTGCGTTTATTCCACAACAATAACTTCCAGCCTGTGTTTTACAATCTATTGAGTCTTCCCAAAATTTCCTACTTATGTTAAATCTGATTTTAACCAAAGCTGGTCAGAACCTCAATCTGCTCTTCTTTTCTTTATGGTCGTCATTTTGCTCTTTTGTCTATTAACATACAATCAGTCTGATTGGCAGTGCTACAACCAAGTGATATTCATGTAGTCTTATTTAAATATCACGGTGAAAAGCAAGTTGAGCTGATGATGCCGATTGTATTTTTGCTTGCTGCAAACCCAATTAGCAGTGTCATATTCGAAGTAGCCCCGAAAAGTAGTTTTCTTGGACAGGAATACACTTTTGTCAACATTTTAGAAACATTCATAAAAACCGTTTTCTAATACTCCTTTCAGTATCCTTGAGTCAAGAGCCGTAGCCGAGTACCTGAGGACACTATTCGGTACTCCGCCGAAAACCAAATAAATAACCAGTAAGCCACATATCGAATGCTGGCCAAATATCCATTGCATCTTTACATTTGAAACTTTTCTAGTGGACTTCCGTGGAGCAAACGTTTTTTTAAACCATTTGTTGGTGGTGGAAGCAGAAAAAAGAAGACGGTGATGTTGAAATCTTCCCTCGTCTCAATAATGCAGTTAGAAGAAAATATTAAAAAAAAAATAGGCGCAAAACAACTAGTTGGTGGTCAAAAGATACCTTGCTAAAAACAATCTGATGGCTATGAAGCATCCATCATATTTTTTAGATCTCATCACCATCCTGTTTCTTTCTGTTTCTGTAAATGCGTGGGCTGTTTTGAAGCAGACTTTGTGTTATGATTACTTGTTTCTGTCTAACAGATGTGTATTGTGCTAGCAATGTTTTCCTATTATCCCCATATATTCCCGTCTTTTACCTCATCTTCTTATTCTATGAGAGAATGAACATTTATAATTGTTAGATTGAAGAAGACGCCGGATTCTTTTGGCCACTATTTGAAACTTTCTTTGTTATCAACAATGAAGGGTTTATCTAGTCGTACTAATCTAATGGTAGACTCACGAAACAACTGTTCTGGGTTCTATTTCCAACAAACGCATCTAGAATTCAGAAAAGTAAGATTGGTAATTGGTTCTGCAAGTATTGATTGTCTGTAATATTCTAAGGAATTCAATATCTTTTAGCAGATTCACTTTTGTTTTTGGAGGACAAGATCGTATAGTGATGGTAGTTTAGAGTTTACGTAAAACTGTAGCTTTCTTCGTTTACAGCCCTGAAATCACTCGCTCAGACGGAGACTAAAAACAGGTAGGGCTCATCGAGGTTATTAAACAATAATTAAAGCTACCCCAAATTATATTTACTTTCTTTGATCTGCTTGTTGTCTTAGTCATTCCATACATTAAGTAGGATATTCCATTTATTGTGTATCCAAAGTTTGTTATTCTAACTGAACTAATTAATAAAGCATTTTGCAGCAATGACTTGTAGCTATTGTTCGAGATATATACAATATTTGGGTTGGGTTATCCCGCAGTGTAATTTCAAAGAAGATAACGTTAGTTCAAGATTAAATGTAAAAAACTAAATAGATAAAACAGTTTACCTATAAATTATTATACAAGATCTGTAAATTTCATTAAGACTAAATGTTTTGATGGAATATTTTATATCTTTCTTGCACAACTGTAGAGGTTCACTTCGTGGCGGCGCAGCGGCGTATTTAAATAGGAAGAATAAATGAAGTGTAGTTTTCCGTTGAAAAGCATAAATCAATTTTTATCAAGGTATACTTAACTAAATAATTCTTCAAGACAAACCATTAAGTGATAACTCATATCTACTAACGCATTTATTTAAAGTGAAAGTCTATATTATACTCAATTCATTTCTCTTAAAAGATTCGGTCTGTAATTACGTAACCTACTGCTTTTGCTTTTATCTCCAAATACGTATACAAACCGTAAATATCAGGTTAAAAGTCGCGACTGATCTTCACCTACGCTTGATTATAAGAAATGTTCTGTCAAATTAATCGTGACAATGACCATTGTATTATTGCTGGTTGTTAAGTTGGTAGTCTTTTTCTGCGGTGTTTTCTTTAATATCTGTCATGTTTAATTACCTTCTGTTTTAAAAATAAGACAGCAACATTTTTGATGGAGTAAGCTGCAGGATAAGGTTTAAAAGTCATCTAAACTACCTATTATTATTTGAACATCGTCATGCTTTTATCGACGCTATTCTTTGATTTTGTCTGAATTTGCTTTTCTGTTTCTTGATGTTGCACCCTAAAAGTTTCTTGTGTTTTCTCTTTAATTCGTTTTATTTTCATATACGTTTTCATTTATATTCCATTTTGATTCTATCAAAGTTGAAAGACACATAAATCGGAAGTTTCCGGTGAAGCACAAAAGATTACTGAGGGCTGACGGTTTTACAAATGCTAGAGGCTTGATTTACAAAATAGTAGAACTAAGTGTCCTATGGTTTATAAAAGTTATTATTTTAAGTTCTTATGCAAGTAATACTTTTATTGATGTGTTCAGAGTTTTTTAGAATATAAGGCAATAAGAAGAGAAAATGAGGAATGCTATCACATCTTAAATCTCAACTTAACAAATTCATTAGCAAGATGGTGTTAAAAAACGCTACCTTCAGTGTAAAGAAAGTAAAAAGCCAAACATAATGCAGAAACGATTACCGGATCTGTGCAGATATACAAACTGACGATCGGCAGACAAAATTCATTGGAGTTTTAGATCAATCGCTAGCTTATGACTAAGAACATGCTAACTAAGAAATAAGTCGAAAAGAATGTTTGAAAATTTCTTGATTTCTAACATTAATTATAAAATAATCAAAATAATATTTTCTAATTCAAGAATGATAGCTAGTAAGACGACCTATCTTTCACAGCACACTATTATTATTTATGGACCTTGGACATCGCCTAACGCTGCAACTGATCTTACTTTCAGTCGTTGTAATGTTAAAGAGACGTTTAAACGACATTAGACACGTCAAACATCACACTAATGTCTTTTATTAGCGAAGGTAGAAAATAGCCGTATAGTTTTACGACGTCCTTCCAAAAACGGTATCCTAAAACTATTTATTAGCCCTCTCTTTTTCGTCATTAAGACGTCATTTTCACGTTAGAAATGCGATTGATGTAGATCTTACTTGAAGATAACTCAAAATAATGTGATAATAATATTTAAATCATTTTATTTAGTAGGTTGATAGATTCTTTAAATTACAACAATACAATACAGCATATTAAAAGGAAACATAAAAGTGTAACAGCAATAACAATAAATTTTATCATTATTATCAATCAGTTCTAATGAATGTACAACCTCTGGTTATGTGTCATTACCTATAATCAAAGGTATAACTAAAAATACTGATAATAATAAAACAGTATCAAATAAAAGATTCTGTGTAAATACAATTGTCTAGTAGATAAATAGAAACACAATATGCAATAGTATCACAGTGTAGTTAGAATAAATAGCAAACTTTAATCTGTCAGCTAAGGAAACATCTAAATACTTACTTATCTACAAGTCTATTTACTATTATCAATTGTAAGATTAATCTGACAAACTTAATCTTTCACATTTCTAAGTTTAACTTAGTTGAAACTATCATAGCTTTAGTCTTACTAATTTTTAATTGTAATTTATTTACTGCAAGCTATTGGGACAAACTTTATAATTCTTTATTAGTGTCTTCATTCCCCATCTAGCTATTTAAAGAATAATAAATATATAAAGTACTATCAGCGTAGAGGTTGAGCCTGCATTTATCTACAGAACTGGCAATATTATACATGTAAATGATAAAAAATGATTGACCCAATTCGCTCCCTTGTGGAATTCAATAGAAAGTTCACTGGAAATTCTGTTATTTAATTTAGTTAATCTTACTATCTGGGAAGACGCTACTATGAATACGCATATGTCTTTGTAAATTGCTTTTTTGTGCAGATTTATAATTACACACATTACACTCAAAAGGTTTCTCGCCACTATGAACTCGAATATGATTTAGAAGACTGCTTTTTACGGTAGATTTGTAACTACATATGTTACACTCGAAAGGTTTCTCGCCACTATGTGTGCGCATGTGTGTTTTCAAACTGTTTCTCGTGGTGCATTTGTAATCACATATATGGCACTTAAACGGTTTCTCGCCACTGTGAACACGCATGTGTTCTTTTAAATTACTTTTTACAGCACATTTATAATTACATACATTACACACAAAAGGTTTTTCGCCACTATGAATGCGCATGTGGTTTTGAAAATTAGTTTTTTGTGTACTTTTATAATCACATATGTTACATTCCAAAGGTTTCTCACCGGTATGAATGCGGATGTGTGTTTTTAAACTGCTTTTTGTAGTACATCTGTAATTACATATTTTACATTGGAAAGGTTTTTCGCCACTATGAACTCGCAAATGTGTTTGTAAACTGTATTTCGTGCTGCATTTGTAATCACATAGTTTGCATTGAAAAGGTTTCTCGCCACTATGAACACGCAAGTGTGCTTTTAAACCGTTTTTCATGGTACATTTATAATTACATATTTTACACTCAAACGGTCTTTCGCCACTATGAACGCGCATATGAATTTGTAAATGTATTTTCTGTGTACATTTATAATCACATATGTTACACTCAAACGGTTTTTCGCCACTATGAATGCGCATATGCTTTTGTAAATTGGTTTTCTGTGTACATTTATAATTACATATTTTACACGTAAATGGTTTTTCGCCACTATGAACGCGCATATGTATTTCCAAACTGCTTTTCTTGGTACATTTATAATCACATGTGTTACATTCGAAAGATTTGTCGCCACTGTAAAATCGCATGTATGTTTTCACACTGCTTTCCGTGGTACACATGATGCATTTATAATAATCGCGTGTGTTAGACCGAGATGGTTTTTTTCCATTAAAAAGAACTTGTCTGCGTTGACATGCTTCCATTTAAAGACCTCTTCATTCACAATTCTGAATGCGTATATGAATTCTTAACAACTCTTGCTTATGCATTTCTAATTACAATTATGTTGCACAGAAAAATGTTCTCGTTGATATGATCTGCACAAATTAAGTCTATTCAAACTTCTTCTCAATGTGAGGTTATGTCTGCATATTCAAATGTACTCATATATCTTCTGTAGCTACAATAAATAAAGTCAATAAATGCGGATTAGATACATGTAAGTAGATATCGTCACCTTCTGGCAGAAAAGATTTACCGTAGTTAGTAAAACGTGAAGGGTAAATACGAATTTGTTTTATGCTCTGCACTAGCCGCGATCTTGGGTATTAATTGCTTCAACTGCTAATTCAATTGGAAGAGGGAACACAAATGTGATTTTACGTTCACTAATTATTGGAACTAAAACTAAAAAACTAACTGCCTGCCACAGGCTAGTGCTAGAGTGCAAACGACCTAAACCCAGAGATATTAAATATTTATAGACTAGCTGTCAGAGGCTCAAGCTATAACCTGTAGCTTTATGGCGGCCATATTATTTATCCCTTTAAAAGCGGGAGATTCGAATTGCTACACTTCGTTTTTGAATAGTAACCGATATACCTAAATATTCGATAACAATTTCAAAAGATTTATATTTAGGTACATAAATTATATTTAATGGCCCACTTTTTACAATACAGTTTGTAACATTCTCAATATACTTGGAGCAATTTGCAGAAAACAGATGACAAATTCTGAATGTAATTAAATACGAGATGTTTTGTTTTATTCCTGCCAAGTACATTTGATTTATAAGAAAAGGTAACAGCTAATGCAACTGTGTTCAGTATAACAAAATCATCAGATTTCCCACCATGACTTATCAAAAAGCAGTTAAATTTGCTGTAAAAGAATTCGATAAAATAATTCTCGTTTGAATAGCAATGCCTTAGTTTTATTTTTAAATAAATTAAAAAACAGTGTAAGAATGTTTTGTTTTAATGACAATTATAATTACATAATAAGAATTAATATTACATGCATATCGCACAATATAAAAATACATTACAAATACATATAATTAAAATATAAAGGATGTCCTATCAAATGATTCACTGTCCACGAAACAATACTAACTTATTAAATTATTGTCGAACGTTAGGCCCTCTTATACCTTCATTCATTGGGATCGTAACTGTTTTATCACCTTTGATTTATTTAAGAGTTGTTGCTTCAGCTTTTGCACTTACTTTGCATAAATTGTAGTATTTTTTAGAATATTTATTTAATTTTTAAAGACCATGCAATCAGTTTTAGATTTTATTCTTTTCGGAGATGGAAATGCATAAGAGTGTTCAATTTAAATACGACCGATGCTATTTTTAACAGGTTTCTGAGAAGTAAGTTCACAATGTGTTATCTGATGTACTTTAGTTTGTATTTCGTTGTTTTCACTTTCTGAAAAATATAGTCTACATGCTTTGAGTTTTGGTAACAGGCTGGTAACTTGTTGGATAATTGGTTTGCTCACAATATATTTGAATTGGCCGAAGATCTTGAGGTGGAGTCTACATATTCACAAAAAAAATCGTAAAACAAACCATACCTTATATAACGATGACACCAGCAGAGCATTTTCTTTCAAAAGTTTTTTATTTGTATGTTTCCTAAAATCGGTTGCTTTAAAATGTTCTGAGCATACTACACTTGCTCTTGTATATTTCAGAATGCTAAGATTCAAAGCCATCGGTTTAATAGGTGAGGTTTTATTACCGGCAACCTGATCACACACTTATTTATTACAAGAAACTTAAAAGTCTATTAATTATTAGTTTATTAACAAAGAAATCACTCAACAGTTCTATTTTAAGTTAAAAGTACATGGAAAGCGGCAAGAACCAAAAAGTAAACTTTAAAATTCAAATATAACAAATATAACCTATAAGACTTTGCAACTCTCCTTTTATACATGACAGAAAAGTTATAAAAAAACATGTGAATTTATGTACGAAAATGGACAAAAAGACTCAAAATTAATTCGATGATAGATGTCGCTGTGTTCGCTCTCGCCCACTAAATTCGAAATCTTAAATGGCAGATCCCCACTTGTGATGTAAAGGGAATCATAGTTACAATCTTTCGGTAAAAACAAAACTTGAATGGGCCTACTTCATCTAGAGTTATAGCACAAAACATTTCGTTTTAGTGATAGATAAAAATAGCGTTATCCAAGTAAATGAAGGCGTATTACGGTCACAAAATAGATTAACATTATCATTTTTAATTAAATAAATTGAGTAAATTAAAGTGTCAATATAGAATTAAAACAGCAGAACAGTGAAAAAATAATTTTAGAAAGTACCGACAACTGTTCTGTGCAATTCTTTCTAGTAACACTTTTTGATATTCCTACAAATAACGACGCTATCTCCCAAGCACAGACTGCTGGGACGCCCTGTATATGATATAACTATTTTCATTGTCAAGAAATACTAATACTTAAGTAATTAAAATGAATAATTAAAATAACTGCTTAACCTCATTTGTACACCTAGATGGTTTACAAAGGTAAAAACCATTTGAGTTCAAATAGGTTTCCTGTTGTAAATTAAGACTTTGACAAATATTGTCTTACATAAGTAATTAAAATTATTCTTTTGTGGTTTTTCTCGTATGTACTACATCAACTTCTATTGTCGAGGCGTTAAAATTATTTTTTGAAAGGTTTTAATTAAGAGATTATTACTTTGTTCTACTAAATATTATGTATAGAATTCTAATACGATTTGTTCTCATAGTAAACAAGGATCAAATACAGTAGGTATCTCTAATGTGTGAAATTAGGTTAGAACTAACACAGCATGGCGTAAAACAATTAGTGTGTTATTTTGTAGGTAACACTGCAATTCTTAAGGTTAAGTTTTGTAATGCAACTTTGCGTTACAATATACTTACTCTACAATAAGACCCTGTTTGGTTTTAGCCCAACTAAACTCAGCAGTGGCCTTGGAACCTATGCAACATCAAAGATCAAAATTAGTTCAGAACATAAATGAGACAGTTGTGAATAGGTAAGTATTTCATATATAATGTGCAAATCAAGTAGTCTAGTGAGAAAAAAATAATTGAAGTAAAAGTTAAATCAATCAATCATCAGGTTTCAGGACATCTGATATAGCTGCCAAGAATTCAAGTAAACATTCATAAAATAAAAAAAACGCTGTAAGATGCAATGCAAATTGTATAAATTGATAGGAATTAGAAAATGATAGACAAACAACGATTCAATTTAAATTTTATTACTGCCAAAAGAAATTTTTGAAAACAACAATTTAAAGAAAATCTAAAATAGTTTAATGACATTGATAAAACTTTACTAAATCAAACTTACAACAATTAATTTAAATAATTAGCCAAAAGAAAGAAAAAAAATAAAAAAGGAACCTGTAAGAAAATCATAAACAAGAAATTTATTCTGCAATTAAATTCCCGCAGAAAATCATAGATCTGTGTTTTTCAGGTCAGCGTCCACCGCTAAAACAAAAGAATAACACGTCACACAGAAGCAAAAAATGCTCATTCTTAGTCATTTCTCTTCCTTATTTCTGTGATTACATTAAAAACTGAATTTTGAAATATACGGATTGTAGATTGGTAAAAAGTTTTAATAAGTAAAAATGTAAAAAAGTTAACTCAAGATCTAGTGCAAATTCATAGAAATTAATGGACTAGGCCAAGGAAAAATCTACTCCAGAACGGTTATTGATCAGAGTAAATGAAACTGATCGGAAGTGATCTCTACGGACGACAGCTAGAGACCGATGGACGATAGAAATAACTCTGCTGCTAAAGGATTTAGCAGCGGTAATAATCACCGAATTCCACCAATAAGGAAAGCGACCCTGAAAGTGACTTGACCCATTAGATAGGTAAGTGGCAAAAGGAACTATCGAGCTGGTACTCTAATCGCGGAAGGTGTTTTTTGAATAGAAAGACACTAAATGTTTTACATTAGAAAAACTTTTAAAGCCAACTTAATTAGCGGGACAGAGATTTCTCAAGGAGTGAAAATGACGATATAAGTTTAGAGACCCGACTAGATAACGGAAATGTGTCTCTAACATCATAAAATAAGGAGAAACAATAAAAATTGCTATCAATATAAGCCGATAATAACACTCACACTTAACAAAGGATTTAAATAAGAATAACTCCATACGTGACTAATTAGACGACAATCTCTGATAATAAACAGTTGAAGATTCCAAAGACTCTAGAACATACCTATCAGTAGCCTAAGTAAATGACAAAGAAACCTGGATTAATTAGAATTTAATCTGATAAAGTAAAATATTTTTAGTATCAATTGTAAAGAAAATTCTAATCTCTTTCAAATAAAATTGAACTTTGTTAAAAGGAATAAAAAGAAGGTATTTTAATGCGAGTCAATAAAAGTTGAATTTTTAGGACATTATTAATAAATTCCTTTGTTGACACGAAATTAGGTTGACTAGAAAGATAAATCAGCAACTAAATAGGAAAGCTAGAATTAGTAAGGTAAGAAAATAGTGAGTTCTGGCTTATCGGGGGCGAAGATAACCAATATCAAATAGTATTGTTTTTCAAAAAGACATTAAGAATAAACTGAAAAATATATACTGGATGTCTAGCTCTAATACAAAAAATACACTAACCCTTAGCAGAAAATTAATGACAGAATGGAGATAAGGTAAAATCGACATCTTACAAGACGGAAAATTAATTTCAAAAAGAACAGGCATAAAAAATGATTTACAATTTTTTTGAATGAATTAGAAAAATACATAAAAAGTTCATTAAATCTTACATGTAGTAGTCCAACCTCGAGTGCGAAGCGAGGCAGTCGACCCGGTCTCCAGTGCGTGGGTAGTGCATCGACGTCGAATAGTACGAGAACACCAATCCTACCCTCCCCTCCAGAGTCTGTGCTTGGGGGGCACAGGCCTGGCCCACTCCACCTCCAACGGGGCGGCTTGAGGTTGTACTGCTGCATCACTCCAATTGACCGTCGGTTCTCAAGAATTGGGGGCTTGAGGGCTGCGACCGCCAACTTCCTTCCAACCCGGTGCAGCAGATGGATCAACGGCCGCTCCACCACCAACCCGGTGCCTGCGTATGGGTGCGTACGCCCGGACAACACCACCACTTATTTCAGCCTCTTCCGAACGGCCCCGAGTAGCTACCGGGACCGCGATAACCAACTTCCCTTCCCACCCAAGTCCTTGAGCCCAAGGCTCCTCAAGGAACCCAACTCACCGTTCTCGGAAATTCGCCGCCCGTCCGCTACAACGCGCGCACTTTTTTTTCCCGCCAACCAACCAACCCAACCAATCCCTATTCCTCTCTTCCCCCCCCCCTGCAGCTGAACCGCGGGGGCTGTGATTCTGAAAGCAATCGTTTTACCCCTTACCCCTTATCCTATTCCTCATTCCCTTCCTGCCAACATCACCTGCTTCCATCCAACCAGCCAAAAGACGCGAACGAACAAGTACTATCCAACAAACAACCGCCACCAGGCTTAACAGAGGTTAAATCCTCTAAGGAGCCCGCCGCCTACGGCGGCATTTACATTGACGACGACGACATGTAGTAAGTACTGGAAAGAATTCCAGCAGCCGAAATTCTTATCTTTGAAAGACAAGTCTTGGCATGCGAGCTAAGAATTCGAGACACACTTTTTTTCTTATGCAATTAATTTTAAATAATAATAATAGACTATTACAGATATTTTAATTATAATTAAAGTATCTGTAATATTTGTAACTTGTGTCTCAACTAAACAAATACAAATCCGGAATTTTTACATACTGACTATTGGGACCTGTTTTTCAAAAAAAAGTACTCGCAGACTTTCTTATATTTGTAAATACCAAATTTTATGAAACATATTGTGTAGGCAAAATTAATGTCAAGGAGTACAGATAATCATTCTGCACAATTTTTCATCAGCTGCTCTCGTTCGTGTCATATCGAAAAATCGTGATTCATAACCTGAATGTTTCATTGTAATTTCGAATTGTCTTTAAAATGCGTAGGCTTACCAATCTAGTACAATGTACAAAGTTCCGGTTCAATCGACATATACATAACCTACAAAGAGAAGCTTTTTTTGAAGTATGTATATATATGAATTATGTTCAAAAGGATGGAGCCTTTACAGACAGATACGAACGAAAACAATTCCAATAATTTTGAGCTTCCATTTTTATGTACAGAAAAATCAAGAAATATTAAAAGTTTTTTTAAAAGGTTTTTGGGTGTGTTGGCAACATCAAACAAATGACATGATAGGTACACGCCAGTAAAGCTAGTAGTTACGCAGCTTTGAATATTTCTTGATCCTTCCATACTTCTTTTTCTTTTTATAACTGGAACGTGTGTTTTATTTATCTAACCTCGTTATCATATTGATGATGAGACCCAGCTCTGTTGCCAACATTTTGGTGGTTAACCGGAGATTTTTCTACACTGAGTCGCATATATCATTGTTTTATAGATCTTTATTTCTTCATGTCATTTAATTTTAATCCAGCATTCTTAAAGGAAAACTGAACTTTGAACTTCCATGTTTTATAAACTGTAATTCAGAATGTGTTGGTTCCTAAAAGATCATGTGCAGTATATTAAATGAAAGCTGATTTTACCATTTTTAAGTTACAGTAACAATAAATGCCTACACTCTACATAAATGACGTGCAAAAAGCCAAACGCACAAAAAATAAATTGATAATTACTAAAACATAATGTAAAGTGACAACAAATTGATATTTGTGAAGATGCAATTTTCCAGATGTTGCACTATTGCTGCAAACGAATCACGCTTATTTTATTAAGTGGTATTGGCCTTTGACACGACAACCTCAATTTAAGCGAGTGTAATGCTAATGACCTTAAAAAAACAACAAACAAATGCATGAACCGGGGAATAAATTTATTTTATTTTGGAAAGTTAGGAAGATACGAAAAAACTGCAGTGTCTTGTAGCGATTTGTTTTAATGTTATGTCACATAAATTAAAACGTTTATTGGATGCTTCGTTAAGTGTGCATACACACCCATTGTTGGGTGAATAAATTTAACATTTTCTTCCATTAATAAAATAATAGTATTTTAATGTTCTTGAATAAACAAAATCTTAATAACACCTACTTAAGTTTTCTGTGAGAAATTAAGAAATTTAATCAATTTTAATAGATGTAGC
>VTPC01091119.1:0-49957 GCA_011009095.1 Ignelater luminosus | reverse complement strand
CGACGGACCGGCCTCTTCTTTGAAGTGCTGTTTGACGCGCTTCACATTCTCTTCTGTTCGGACTCTTTGGTGGCCATTCCTGCCTTGTCATCCAACACACTTTCGGCCCTCTCAAACTTGGCCATCAATCTATTGATGTTTTTGTAAGAAATCAATTAATTAATTTTGAAAATATTGAGCAAAAATTTAATTTTTGCCTAGATTTTTAACTACTTACTTTGAGATGGTTTCCGCTTTAAGGGTCGAATGTCTGTCTACCTCGGTCCTAAAGGCTCTCAGTGTTGCCGCCGGACTCTGTCCATTTTGGTACCAGAGCCGTACCAATGTCACTCTTTGTTCCAACGAATAGGTTGTCTTAGAAGTCGCCATTATTGTGATCAAAACACTTGTCAACGAAACCCCCTTTGTGAGTATGTCTACAAAAAATGACGTCAATCGGTTGAGTGGTTTGCGAATGGCGGCAATTTTAAAATTCCGCTACCGAATGGACCACCCTGTATTTAATCTTTCCCACGGTAGAGAAATTCTATAAAGCAGCTAGTTACAAAATGTGTGCAGCTGAAGAAATAATTTTTTTGTGTAAATTCTTATCTAACTCATCAAATCATAAATTCAATTCCATTTCATTTTAACTGTAAAAATCACCACTACCCTTCGTGCAAGAACTAATGAACAAAATTATTCAACGGATCTTCTTTGTGGTTTTGGATAAAGGATGTAGTTGCCTACTAAATCACTGAAAAATGGCAAACGAATTCTTCGATTGTTAGCCAATTCTTGATTACTACTAATTACTACTGACTCTTACTCTTACTATGACAATTTTCAAAATAGTCACTTTAATTTTTTAATTCACATAATTGCTGATAATTGCTTTAGTAATTCTTGCCTTAATCAGATACTATTATTGTAACTTTTGTGTTGAAAATTTCATGCCATTTACTTTAAGATTTGGTCATTCCAGGATCGGACAAAACTCAAATATCATAATTCTACATTTTCGACCTTCTCTAACGGATCATAAAGACCTTTTTAGAGATTGATCAATAGAACCATCAAAAAAACTTCGTTCTGTTGCTTCGAATATAATAGTCACTTAATTGTTACGTACTCAGGGACTGTAAAGAATAACTCAGCAATATACTTTATACATTTACTGAGGGACCTTGAGTCAAAGATGAAAAAATTGGCAATCACTAGACTAGAGTAACAAGAGGGACTAAGTAAACCTGGTAGAGATCATCACCAAATAGGTTCTCTAGATCATACTAAAAAACTACTGCGAGGCCATTAAGAAAAGAAGACCCCAAGACAGTTATGCTTATCTCACCTTTAGAAAAGCTTTTTATATGAATTTAGTTGTACTTACCTTGGAATGTTGACGATGAATGTTTATTGAATGAATATTTTACTATGAGCTCTTGAATTTAAATATTTCTTGAGAAGCGTTTGCGTATAACAAAATTACAAACATGTAGTACTGCTACCACTACAACTGACGGCGGTGTAAAACACAGTGCCGTGCACCGCAATTTCTTAACACGGCAAACTTTCAAAATAAAATGCCTCTGATTCTAAATAGAAAGGAAAAATGTTCGTTCTCTCTCCAGAAACCGTTAATCGGTAAATATCAACTAAATTGAACGAAAGGGCTAAATCAACAAGTAATCCTACTGCTGCAATATTTCCCCACAAGTAAGCTCAGAAAGGTTTTGAACAGGAGCTATCAAAGTTTTTCAGAAAAGGCTTTTTTATTCCTCTTTTTGCGTTACTTTCCTAAAAGACGTGGGGATTTTCATGTGTTCAAATGCGTTTGTTATGGGCATTAAAACACAGCATGTTACTTACGAAAGCAGAGTTTCTTCTGAGTTGATCGAGACGCCATTCGCACAATATCACACGTTTTAAGAAATCTGCCTCCATCAAATGCTGAAATCGAGTTTTGTGGTAGGCATGAACCCCATCTTTTTTCAGAATTTTGTGAACAATTGCTCTTGATTTGGCCACAGGCTACAGTTCAAGAATAGCACAAACGCTGGTGCTTAGATCGTTTTCTGCAATATCCCAAACGTCTTCTTTTAAATTAGCATTTCTTACTGTTTACTGACTGCTCCCATTTAACTTATGAACGGGTATAATATTTCCAGATTGTCTAAGCCTTTGGTGTAGTTCGAACAACATTATGATTTAGATAGCGTGTATTTGGAAAACTTTGTGCATAAAGTAAGTTTCTTTACATTTCCCAAAATCAGAATCATGTTGATATACTCATTTATAGCATACTCCATGACAAAACTAAAGAAGAACCAAACTATATATAAAACTAAAATACAAAAACTAGCATTAATACATAGAAAACAAACGAGAACTATAAACCAGTAAACGGTAACAGAACGCAATAACAAACTTAACAAAACCAGAAACTCAACCAACAAAACAAGAACGCAAACAGTAGAAACTGAATAGAAAATAATTAAAGAACAACTTAACAACAAACAGCAAATGTGTAGAAAATTTATGTGTAGCATCAGCTAACTACATGAATGAATGTCAAAACGTGACAGATGATGTAAACAATTTATTAGATTCATCCAAACAAACCAGTGTTCGTTGAGTAAACCGTGTTTGCGTGATTGCCGCATTTATTTTGACTAAAACTCTTATTTGAAGACCCGTTAATGTTAAGGTAACAGTTCGATATAGCTACCCCTAGAATTTAACTACTTCAGTAAAACTTCAACCTTACCAATGCATGTATATCTATTCAGAGAATTAAAAGACAACTGCGGAAGGCCTCTCCGACGCCAAACACAGAAATTTTTTAAAGCACAAGCACACCGACTGGTTCTTATTAGTCCCCGATAGTGTACCAACCAACAGTACCACAACCCAATTTCCCTAAATCACCTGGAGGACATTGACCCCGCGCAAGCATGAACGAATTCATTCATTCAATTCGGTCCCCCACAAGATTGGGGTGGAATTCTTGAAAAAAATGATTGTTTTACTGCTTCTAACCTAACAACCCTCTCGCTTCGACCCCCCGCAAGATTGGGGTGGAATTCATCAAAGAAATGAACCTGAAGCTTCAACTAACCTAAACACTTAGGATTGTGTTGTAATGAATAAATAAAACACATGAAGCTTTATTGTATTTGTTGTATTTATTGTAGATGGTAACCCTTGCGTCGAAACGGGAAGTCTTTATCAGATTGCTTTGTAGCCCTGAAAAGGGCCGTTTTGCACGCCAGCTGGCTTTACGGCGGAGGGTACAGCTTTGCAGCAACTGAACAAAAGCGATGAATTCTGGTATCCGAATCGACCCTCTTAAACAGGAACTCCGCCAGATAACCTACGAAGTTGTCCTTTTTTCTCCCATAACGGAGGATGGATCCCCTAGCATCCCTCCACAAACGTTCAACGTTTTGTGTGTGGACGCTAGGGTCCTCAGGGTCCACGAAGGTCTGCGAGTGGTTCACTGTGAAGTGATCGAAGCCTTCAGCTTGCAGAGAGGCGTAGCCTCGCCAACAAGCGGAGACAATGGTGGTGCCTGGTCGAATCCACTGTCGAATTGGGCCAACCAAGGTATCCGCAGTACGATCTGAGACAGGCACAAGAAAGACACGTTTTGAACCACGTTCAAAACCCTCAAACACCCATTGTCCATCAATGCGCCTTCCCCGATTGTACTTACGTTTACCAAACTTGGTTTCATCTATTTCAACAGTGTACGATAACCAGTCGACCACGGTTCCTCGAGAGCACCTCAGTTCCCGCATTATGATAGGGTTGCATGCATCACATAACCAGGAAATAAAACGCTTGGTAAATGTCTTGTAATTTAATGTTAAAGACGTTATCTTCTTTACCGACGTAGAAAAAAACTAAGCACCAAAGGAGAATTTTGATTGGAGATTTGTATTCAAGATTCATAAAGGAAAACTACTACTTGAAGCTTTTAATGCAATTTAGGGACACTTTGTATAATGCATGCCACACGAATGTTATAGAGGAACATGGTATGGAATTTCTCAAGTGCTTAATTGTGGATAATTTTCAGTCACTTCCAGAATATCGTCTTCTGCTTACAGAATCTGCAGAGGAAGCTCTCTACCACATTCGCTGTTTCCCGTCTTCGTTGAATAATAGCCAACAGTCTTCTTGGAGTCAGTGCCACTCTGTTGGGGAATCGTTCAGCATACGTGCTGCAGTTGCAGCGTTTTGACAAGCTTCACCATACAGAATCACCACGTCTATTAATTCTTCGTCAATAAATTCCAGCTCAACCATTTTACAACACTGATTAAACTATCACAGTAAACAATAAATAATGATATAATGATAAAAAACAATAAACATAACCACTAATCATTAAGGAATTAATTAAATAATTAAGGAATTTCCAAGTAGAAAAAACAGTCCAGAACAACTACGTACTGTCGGCAAAAAGCTTTTCCCCAAACCATTCAAAGATCTAAGCCAAACCGAAACTGAAATGATTGCAATAAATTGTCTCCTAACTACCTGTTTCACGGACTACTGTTAGTTCACTGACACCCTGTATACTAGTCCTGATCTTTTGTTCTCTTTGTTATTTAAGGCACCAGTGACCTATTGTGGAACAAACAAATCTTGCTATCTGTGGTTTTTAAGAACATTTTAGCTTTTCCGAGTTTTAAAAACTTTTGGCAAATTCGTACTTTATTTTTGTAAGTCAGCTTTTAAGGTTAAAGTGTGAGTATTTTATTTTTTTCATGTGCTAATCGTAAGCTATGGAGATATTTTTAGGTAATTTTAGGATGTGCTTTAAGTTTTCCTCTGCATGCTGTGTGACACCTTAAAATCTACTATTTGTCTCAAATTCAAATATTGTAAAGTTTATTTTGTCACGTTTAAGAATTAATTTAGATAAACGGTTTTTTTTACGGTTAATAACATGAATAATTCACCTTACATCAAGATTCGCTTGGAGAATTTTAAAAATTGAAATTAAAATAAATAAGTGTAAACTCGACGGAGGACAATGTGGTCAAACTTTACGCCTTCTGGAAATATTACCGTCTAGTAATTTTTTTCTAAGAATAAAATGATTTTTATTTTCCAAGTTGTCGCATCTTAAAATTCATCGAAAGTATAATTTAGAAGATTAGCATACCAATTAAGTGGAGATATTTTTAATTTTAGTAAGAAAAGAGTGTCAAACATAATTTTCAAGGATGAAAGATGAGTTGACACGTATTTAAAACGTTAGTGTCACATCACCACAAACTATAAAATTTCTTTAAGTCTCCTTCACATATATGAGTGGTGCTTTTGTAAATTATTAAACTAAATAATTAATTAGACATTTATGTTACACGTGGAGGTCGCGGCTAATTTTGAATTCTTCTTTTTTTAATATTTTACAATATCTAGTAAATAATAAATTTAAATAAAAATGTAAAAAATGACTTGTACAGAATTTTTCCAGGATATAAAACCAAAATTATATGGCGGATATCAAATCAATACCAATAAAAATTTAATTATAAAAGCATATATCAAATCAGAGAATTGTAAAAAATGCATTATGAAGTCATAGAAGTCAAGCATTTAATCGCGTTTTGATAAGTGGTTTGTTTGGTTTTACTTTAAGTGTTTCTTAAAATGTTAAAATGTATTCAGCTATAAAATACTTAGAACTGTTAAATAAATTAATTTTCGTTACAAATAGTAACATTTATGTTACTTACAGACTTTTTGATAATAAGGTCGTGTGGGTATGGAAAAAAGCTCGAATTCATTGCAGAAACTAATATTTTTTATTTGCTGAAACCAAAAACTCAGTTTTTTGACCAAATGATCAAACCAGGGCAGAAAAGATTTTTTTACTAAAATGCTGTAAATCTTATGTTTGGAAATTTGGATCTATTTGTTAACTACACAAGATCGTTTGAGCATCAATTTTCTTTCAACAACTATTTTGCCAAACTCCAATGAGTTTGTTTTAATCGTGGCTCTGTTCGTAAGACTGTCATTCAAATTTTGAATTTTTATTTTGAAAATGCACTTTTTTATGTTTCAATACAGTTTTCCTTATTCTTAAACACCAGTGTTATATTACTGAATTCTTCTTTACTTTTCTCACGTTTCGTTTGTCGTTAAGACAATTTCTTCTGGTTAGACCTAAATTTAAAAAATAAAGAAAAACGTGCTAAGAATAACTTTCGTGTAGGTATTCCATCACACTATTTAGAACATCGTTTAAAAATTAATTATCACCTTATGCAATAAATACTCCAGCAGGCATTAAACTAGTTTGTGCTGCAGTAAGTAGTTACTAATCAAGTTCATTGCTTTAACTACTCGCTTAAAAGCCTTTCATGGTCAAGTTCACTGAAAGTAAAAAGTGGAACTATATGTCAATAATCTTGTACATAGATTGATATTTACTTTCTCATATAAGTAGATAGATGTATGTTATTAAATCGAAAAAGAAAGTAATACATAATACATAAAACATATTTTTTTAAAACTTCATTTATACCTACTAAAAATAGATATGTGTAGGTGTATCTACCTTGTAATACAACTTTAAACCCAAACAATCGCTTATAAAAATAACTAATCGATAAATATGTAAATAGAAGAAGTTAGAGAAAATTCTTTTGTTTTTTTTTAATGTTACACTCTCGGCTTACGTTTTCGTTTCATTTTTTTCCTTCTATTTAATAATATCTAAAGTTTTTTGCATTTGGCCACGTTAACTATTTCTTCATTCTATGTAAGATAAAGCTCTACTTGTTCAAGAATGAATTAACAATGTAGGGATTACAAATTTTGCTTCATTAGTCAAATTGAGTTCTTCAACTCGCAGGTTCTTGTCCGCAAAAGATAATTAAATACCTAAATGGAATTTACTTTTCGGTTTTACCTTCTAGAGTAACGTTCATGGTATCAAAAAGAAGATCCCCAACCATCAAGGTCTTTCCAATAAATAGAAACTGACACCAATATTAATGCTGTGACTTGTATAACTACTACGTAATGTAACAAAAGTTTTAAGAAAATCTCTACAATTATGGACAAGAATGGTCAAATGTAGATGACCATAAACTAGGTAATTTAATCTAAATCTGCGGTATACAATTTTAGACAGATGTAACCCATCTTACAACTTGCCTATTTGGGGGTTCTCATCGAATGTTATCCACTTTTCTACTAAACGCTTCCAAAGGAAGTTTGAATGGTCAAGTTGAATCATTGAATAAGTTCTGGCAGAAATCTCTTAGATTTTTAGATAATGTCCATATTTTATTTTATTTGCAAAGTAATAGGTAGATTGCAGTAATCAAAACAGAATTGCAATGGCAAAACTAGTGATTCCATACGCTATTCCAGATTAAAGTGAAAATAAATGTGTTGCAAAAAAAAGTATAAGAAAACAAAGTCAAAGTTTGATTATAAAAGAATGCACTATTGCCGTTTAAATATTTCTATAGAATTGATAAAATTGGCTAGCAATTGAAAAAGATATCTGGACAAGCTTCATCAACTCAAAAAAAAGAAAGTTAATAGAAAATAGACAATGGTGAAAGTTGACTGGAAGTTTTGTGTATCGGCGAGAAGAAACAACTGATCTTCCAAGATATTTTCATATCAAGGCAGATCCTCTGTGTAACACGCTAATTGCAAAACTGTATGCCACTTAATAAAAATATCTTAAGAAAATTTAAACTATTGCAGTTGATTTAGACTTTTGGATTGGCCAGATCCAGGAATATTTAGACCGGTCAGATTGAAAGTATTATTACCGTCACTTACATATTTGAGAACCCCAACAAAAGACAAGAGCAAAAAAGTGGGTGTTGTGTAATTCCTACACAATTCCATAAACGACAATAACTAATATTACAATGGTAAGTATCAAACAAGAACCTTGCTTACAAACCTTATAACTATAGTGAGAGTAATGTTTTGGGGCTGTTTCACAGCATCCAGACCAAAGATAATGGATAGCACACAGTACATTGGCGTATTACAGAGGGGACTGACGCCAAAAAATGCATAAGCGGTTTCCTAACGGTGACGGACTGTTTCAGCAAAATCTGGCTCCTAGTCACAACTCCAAACTCACTAAGAAGTACTTTATCAAAGAAGAGTTGACTGTGTTGAACTGGTCGAAAAATTGACCAGCCTACATCCCCATAAAAAAATTGTGGGACATTGTCAAGGCTCGAATTCGCAGCATGGACTGAGAATTAAAGCAAATGGAGATAACATTTTTTATTAAAATGTAAAAGAAAGAGATACGTGTTTATATGAGACCTTTGTCTCCAATTTTTTATTTGTTCTTACTAATTTACACAGTACTGTAGATAAACGTTTGAGTCCTACTATTGATCAGAACAAAGGTAAGTTACATTTTGAAGATTTTATATTTACATTGAGATTTGCATAAACATAACTAATGCGGAATCAGGCATAGTTACCCTTTACTACATCTTCGTCTAGTTACTCTAAAAACGCATATTTCTAGCTCAGAAATTATTTGCTTGTGTTTATGTATTTGGGCATTTATTAAAAGGGCCTAAAGAAGAATTTTGCACAAACCCGGTGCTATATCAGTACAGTTCTTCTTCCACCAATTTAAAGTTGATGTCATGGTGACACCTAGATCGATTTGCTGCTTTACTGTTCGATGTGGTATCTAAGGCAAGGATTGTTACAGCCAAGGTGTAGGACTAAAGTATAGGTCACTAGTCGTAGGGTATAGTGGACAGAAAGAGGATTTCCATAGACTTTTATATCACCGGCATAAGAGAACATGACAAGCGTAAATTATGGGTCAGGTTTGCAGTATAAATAAAGAAGAAGATTGAATGTAAGACTGGCCGTTGTGGTACGTCAGAACAAACATCATGCAAGGGGTATCCAGACTCTCCAATTTTTTCTAATAGGCAAAAGTCCACTTTAATAATTTATCCTGAACTCTAGAATGTTTCAAATGTTTCACCTTGCAAAGTACCTTAATAGATCTAGATACTAGACATCTAGAGATATAGACCTAGAATTCACGGCACAGATACCAAACTTACTAGTCGATAATTACTTGGATAAAGTTTGTCGCCCTTTTTGTACAGAGTATCCAGCCGGGCTTTAGTGAATGAAGAATCAAATGAAAAAAATATGAGATAATAAAGAGACGACCGATGAGACGCAGTTTTTTAAAAGAACAGGTGATATTTCATTTAATACAAGGGCAGAAAAAGTAACCACAGTTTTAAGTTCGCGCTTTACAACATTAGCAAGAGAATTTATCGTTTTCAGATCGTTAATTATTTTGGAGGTTGATATATTGGGTAATGACCCAGGAGGTTTATTTGTGTAGATTAACCCAAACTCAGTGGCAAGTATTTCAGCGGTTTTACTGTTGGTACTTAATAAGCTATCTGTCTGCTAATTATAGAACAAGATACTTTTAACGACAGCTGCTTTCATACATGTTTATAAATATTTTCTCGTAGTGTCTTTTTTTCGCTATCCTAATTTTGTTGGTTAAACTATTAGAGAACGATTTGTATGCATGTAGAGCCTCTGGCAAGTTATTATGTTTGTACCTTGTTCAAAAAGATTTTTTCTCTTGCACTCTTCTGAATTAACGCGTTGCTTATTCAACATCGTTTGGTCTTATGTCTAACTGTAAATTGACGCGTTAATTGGGAGACTGCTGAATGTAATGCTTGAGTAAATATGGACAGTTTATCATTGATATTATCAGAGCTATATAATTCCGTCCAGTTTGACTAATTAAGTAAGTAATTGATAGGTGTTATTTTTGTTGTATGCTTAGGTACGATAGGTAGAGTAGTTCGAAGAGTACCAATGATGATCAGAACAATCTACGGGATTCGTTGGAAATTAAGTTAGTATTAAACTAGAACTGATTGTCTCTACGAGGGTCGTTTGAAAAGTCCGTGCAAAGTCAGAGAGATGGCACTACTGGCGCATATCGAGGTTATGTTTAGTTAGTAGCATCTCTTGGAAGAACACACACCAAGTTTCAGCCAGATCGGTCTATTTCTTTGTGTTTGGCATTCGTTTGAATCGAGGAAGTCGAGTGATTTTCAAAAAATGGACGAAAAAGAATTTCGTGTGTTGATTAAACATTACTTTATGAAAGGCAAAACGCCTCAGGAGACTAAAGAGAAGCTTGATAAACATTATGGTGACTCTGCACCTTCGATTAGAACAGTTTATAAGTGGTTTCAAAATTTTCGGAGTGGCCATATGGGCACAAGTGACGCTGAACGTTCTGGACGCCCTGTTGGCAAGGAATAATCCTCATCGACTATCTGGAAAAGGGTAAAACTATTACAGGTGCATATTATTCATCGTTATTGGACCGTTTAAAAACCGAGCTGCAAGAAAAACGCCCACGATTGGCCCACAAAAAAGTCCTTTTCCATCACGACAACGCACCAGCTCACGCCTCAGCAGTTGTGGTCGCAAAATTAATGGAAATAGGGTTCCAACTCGTTTCACATCCCCCCTTTTCTCCAGACTTGGCTCCCTCGGACTACTATTTGTTCCCGAATTTGAAGAAATATCTGGCGGGAAAAAGATTTTATTCAAACGAGGAGGTGATTGCAGAAACGAATGGCTATTTTTCAGACTTGGACAAATCCTATTATTCAGAAGGGATCAACAAACTAGAGCAGCGTTGGACAAAGTGTATAAGCCTAAAAGGAGACTATGTTGAAAAATAAAAAAGGTTTACCCCAAACAATTAAGCAGTTTTTATCTTTGCACGGACTTTTCAAACGACTCTCGTATATCTACGAGTTTCTAGAATTAGTTGTTCTAGACTCGAGTTTAACAACATATTTACAAATTCAGCCAACGACCTGGAGATATGCATATACTGTCAGATGGATTATGTAATATCAGAAAAATTAAAATGTTTTAGTAAATTTTATTGACTGTTGGTAGTGTGGAAAATAATTGTAAATCTTCTTCTCTCTCTAAAAGCTCAATAAATACAAACTAAAAGAAAATTTAGACTTTGACTGAAAATGCTTAGCCATAGCCATTCGATGTTTAGTATTTGATAAGGTAAAGTTTTGATTCTGTAAGAGCATTGATTTTTTCAAATAGATGCAAACTCCTCCACTACGTCATTTGCTTGCTCTGTCTGCTCTGTATAAATCACAACCATTTAAGTTAACCAGCGTATCTGTAACTTAAGGAGCCAACCAGGATTCAGATATGAGGATACATGAAGGAGAACTTTGTTGTAGAAACAAATGTAAATCTTGAAATTTTGCAAATGATGAAGATATATGAATTAATTATTGATAAGTAGATTGATGACAGTTTTTTATTTTAGATATATTTGTTTCTATTAAGGCCGCATGACTCTTCAGCTTTAGCACACGCTCAGAAATGTCTTCTTTCAGTTTCTTTGCTTTAATTGTTTCGATATCATTAGAGATTTTTTCTTGGGTATGTTTTATACATCCTAATTCTTTTATTAGCATGTTGAAGTTATTTGTTTACTGTCATTATTGTAGTATTACTGCCACGGTCACTTCTACTTTCAGTGACGTTTGCAGGAGTTAAATTGTAACTTCTACTTTGAGAACGTTTCAAACTATGTATGCAAGACAAGCAGGGCCTCTTTTTTTGTTTTATTTTAGAAATTGCAACTTGATGCTAGTTAAGTTCAAACAGTTTGTATGGAATTTTTTGTTGCATGACTGACAAGATATCTTTTTGCTGACTACTGGCTATTATTATTGTGCAGTATCGACAGATTTCGGACATTATGAGAAATAAAATTATTGATAGCGATCCGCAGCAGTGGCAATTAATTAGATAATGCGTTGGAGGACTTGGGGGCTTAGTTTTGTTTGATGAAGTAGAAATGAACGGCTAACTTGTTTGGTAGCTCCGGGAGTTTGGAATCATTGGATTGTTGGTTGGAGTCTAGCAACAATGAGCACCATCTGGTAACAAGCAGGGTGTGTTGAAAATATTTAGAATATAGTTAAACATCCTGCATTTTCAAATAAATATAAACAGCATTGATTTAAACTGATGAATGAGGGAAATCGCAACAGTGTATGAATTTCAGTAAAAGCGTTTCACGTTTAACTCAATTACAAAATCCATAAATATTGCGGAGTAACTGCGGCTGGTTTGTATGGCCTAAACCTACTGGAATTACAATTTATTTAATTAGGGTCCAATGTTGTTTACTGGTTCCTTAAGAATGCCCATTGTAACAATTTTAGTTTGCATTACCAAATATCAGAGTTATAAGTAACCAAACGTGCATAGTACGAACAGCAGTGATTTTATTTAGAATCAAGGTTTATAATCAGGAATTCTGGATCATGGAACACTGTATCTGCAGCATTTTATTTTTTAACGCACGGAACGCAATTAACAATAGCAAGATCAAACACATTGCACAATGACTAAGTTGCCTTATCTTTTTGTTCCAATTTGTCGTCGATAGTCGAAGCAACATTTGTTCAGAAACTAAACATTAATTTATTTATTTATTCTGTTTTTTAACAGAATAAGTAAATTCTTTAAAAGAATTATTTTTAACTATTTTGCTGTAGTTAATAAACAAAATTAAAAGCTTTGCTTGCACATAATTGCAAGAATCAGATTTGAGCGTTATTCATTGACTAAAATATAAAATTTGTTTATTTAAAAACAAACTTGAAGCAATAAGTTCTACTTTCGTTCTATAATCATTTACCAAAATAGCAATTATACTCAGTAACAAAAAACTAATAGGTACATTAATCATATTTTTTTTAAATATAATTGTAGATTTTAAGGCGGAAATTAATATTTTCATATAAATTAACGGAAAATAACGCAGCGATTGTCTATTTTTTTGCTCAAACAAATACTAGTTATGATCATGGTTATAATCAAATACGAAATTTAACGCAACCAGGAACTAAATTTTGATGATATGTACTAGTAACTAGATGTACTTTCATAATAGAGACTAGTTTCTAAGATAATACTTGTAATTCATTTTTCATTGAAATTGGAGATGTCAAAAGGAGTACATCAATACCTAACGCAACGCATTCTATTGTAGTTTAAATTTGTTTTGTAAAAAATTTGCAACATTGCATCAAAGCTTGTTTTAGATCTCTTTGATTTATAGACTAAGTATTCATTCTACTATTAATTGATATAATACAACTTCTAGGTCTGTAACTTATTATTATTTCATTATTGTTTTTTAACTTCAAATAATTTAACAATATCATCGACATACTAATCGTGATGTTAACAAACTGTGGAAATAAAAAACTGTTTTTAAAAAATTGCTTTTTTATTTTATTAGTTTTTTTAAAAGTACATATTTTGCTAAGATTTTAATTATAGATCTAACTATAAATTTACCGTGATGTACAATCTTAAAAAGTTTGTTCCAAAATACTCAGTAGTCCAAAACCCATCGTCATAAGGCTGAATAAAGACAACGAAAACGGAACAATTAAAAAAATAATAGAAGCAAAGAAAGATAGAGACCACACAATAATAAGAACTTAGAACATAATCACTAATCAGTAATCACAATAAATGGGAAGGAGAACGAACTGATCCAAGAAACGCAGACGTGTGAGATACGCATATTAGGTTTAAGTGAAACAAAAGAAAATGGGGTAATGGAAGAATTTGACTGCCTATATACTATACGACGGAAGTGTCGAATTAGACCAAAGAAACAAAAATAACAATGTGTAGTAACAAAAATACTCAACGATAGAGTGACTATCTTCCAACCAATATCACCAAGAATAGATAAATTACATTTATACGCAGCAGTGGAGAAAACAGAAGAGGAGAAAGTCACTGAATTTTATAACGAATTGCAAATATTCATATATAAAATCAAAGAATCTAATGAACTGATAATATTTATGGGTGACTAGAATGCCGAAATCGGAAATGGTAAGAGCATAAGAGCAGACTGTATGAAAGAATACAGAGAGAACATAGGAAGTAGAAATGGAACTAGAATGATCCTATTCTGTCAGAGAAATTGATTACATTGTATACACCAAAGATTTGAAACAGCGAATAAGAAACAAGAACAGAAACTTACACCGAACTAGACACAATACATAGACTAGTAAAAGAAATATAGATGTAACAATATTACAGAAAGAGAAAAAAAAAGCAATATAACAAAACTAAAACGTATAAGCTAAAACAGCTAGAGGTGCGTGAAAAATATCATATAGAAACAGACCAAGAATTTGAGAAACTGGGAGAACTAACTCAAAAGATAGCATCAGAAGACAGATGGATAGAGTTTAGAAGAATATTATTAGAAAAGTCATCAAACATATGTGGGGTAAAGGTAGTTGACCCAACAAAGAAAAGAACAAGCTGGTGGAACAATGACATGCAGACAGAAGACAAGAAAAAGAAGAAGGCATAGAAAAGATACATAAGTACAAACCAAAAATCAACTGGTTAAAATACATTATAACGAGAAAAGAGATATCGTCAAAAGAATAATAAAAGAAACGAAAAAGAAACGTTGGAAGAAATTTGGTAAAGAAATTATTGAAAGCTTCAACTTAAATAAAAGAGCTTTTTAAAACAAGATGAAAACACTGAGAAGAAAAATATGAAATAAAAAAGGAAGCTCAAAGGCAAGATAAATAAATTGAAAACTAAGAGAACGGAAATACTGAAAATATAGAAATAACATTATAAACAAAAATTTAGCAAAGAAGAAGAACCAGAAGAATTGAGTTCAGACAAGTATCTCAAAAAAGAAGACGAAGAACAGAAATAAACAGTTACCACAGACAAATTACGTTAAGCATTAACGGGAATTAAAATGGGGAAAGCAAGTAGAAACGATCACGTAGACTCAGAAATTATAACATACTTGGGAGCAGAGGAAGAAATGGCGGTTGGAAAGCAAAGAAATCAAAAATACTCCCAAAAGACTTGAAAATAACATAATAATATCCATACCTAAAAAGGGGGATGAAACTAATTGCAATAATTACAGTACCATATGCTTAACATCAGTTGCGTTCAAGATAAACACAAGAGTAGTGAAAGGGAGAATTGAACAATAGTGAACTCAAATTAGATAAAGAACAAGCAGCATTTAGGAGAAAGCAACATAAAACAGGCAATGCATTCGTATTGAAGAACATAGTAGAGAAAGGACTAGAGACAGGAGTATAAAGACAAAAGATATGGCGCTGCTTGGAAGAACTAGAAGTACCAAATGTAGAAGGACAAGTAGCAATAAATGGAGAATAATCAGCTGAATTTGAGCCAAGAAAGGGAATACAGTGGGGCAATAGTCTAAGCTCATTGCTATTTAACATCATAATGGATAGAATGATCGAAAACACCAAAGCTCTGCAGATGACATAATAGTGATGACAGACTAGGCTAAAAAAATTCAGAAACTTCTAAATTTATGGACTGAAGAGATAAAAGCAATGAAAATGAAGATCAATACTGAAAGAAGTAAGACAATGGTCATTAACAAAAAACTAAAAGGCAATATATCAGACCAAATATGATATAAAGGAGAAGAGCTAGAAGAAGTGGCGGAATATTAAATGACAGCAAGAAAGACACGGAAATAGCAAATAATAGTTATTTATATAATAAGAGCATAAAGTGAAGTTTTTTGAATGAGTAAGAAGTTTATGGCACGAGCAACAGCACGATCGTATTTAAAAAAAAAATAAGAAAGAAAAACCATTGAAGGTAGATTAAAAAATGAAGTCGGCCAAGGTCATAGGAGCGTATAAATGGTTTCATTACGACATCGATACAGCTTTATAACATCGATACGTCAACTTCATTGCAAATGTTTATAATCGTCAACTTTTGACATTGACAACTAGTTGTAAAGCGCCAACTTTACAGGCGGTCGTGCAAAAAATTTATTACGCAATAAATAAAACAATAGAGTAAAAATAAATAGACAATAAAACAAAACTACAAGTATATATGTAAATCAACAACAGTACCAACACTAATGTTTGCAAGCAAAGTATGGGTGAGACAAACGAAACACGACAGTATAATCAACGCAACAGAAAGGAAATATTTAAGAAAAAACAAAACTACAACGAGAACCCACATCAGAAGTAATTGAGAGAAGATAATTTAATTAGTATAGGCATATTGTAAGAATGGAGTATAGTAGAATGGCAAAAAGAATATTCCAAGCAAGAAGAATAAAGAAAAGAAGACCACGTAAAACAAAACAACATTTCTAAGAAATAGGAGAAAGGAGGAAAATTCAATGGTGAAAATGACAGAAATGGGTAGAGATCGGAAAGAATGGAACAAATGAAAACTAACAACTTTGATGCTGTCTAAAAGTGCAGAAGAAGATTATGGAAAGAAGAAGAAGAAAAATTTTGCTCATAAATGCAAGTCTTTACAAGTTAATGCAACAGGCCACTACTTATGTTTCTTATTTTCTGGCTTGTTTATTTTTCTAATAAATTTAAATATAAAAGAATCAAAATGGTTAATCTGGTCATATGACCGTATACAGTTATGCAGATGTTTTAATTCTGTTTTATCCTTTTTGTCGACACTACATTTTTTGTACTTTTAAACTGCCAATCTTTAAATTTGATGTCTTGATAAAAACTTAACTGAAGCAAGGAATACACATTGGACGAAGAATTGCTAGTTAACAGTTGTCATTTTTCAAACTCTTCTGATAAATAACAATCTGAATAAACTGAATTGAAGATTTATACTATATTGCAATTATACGCAAGGAAAATCTTTTTAAAATCAGAATTTCATGATCAAGAATTCAGATAGGAATTTATGATGATAATGACAAAACTAACAATAGCAATGACAAATACACAGCGCTATGATACAATTGCCTTATACTTATTTTTATTTTAGGATCACAAGCAACTTTTCTTCTGCTGTAGTATTTGGACAAATTGGCTTTTTAAAAAAATATAATTGTTTGACAAGACATCTAGTACCGTATTTGATTATTCTCGACAGTCAAGAAGTCTTCAAATCTGTCAAAGATACGAACAATGATTGTGGTTTTATTAGAACTAAGTGAACCTTAAATATGTAAGACAGTTTGATCCAGGAATAACTTAAGGCACTAGCTTTTCACAATTAATTCTACTATAATTTAGATTTAAAAGATAAACAAATTGCAGAAGGTCTTTCACTATCTTTCTTCATTCCTTTAATTTAGCAGTCCGATTAAATTTTGATTTAATAACATAGTCTGTTATAAAATATTTAAAAAGGATCCTTTAGATTAAAAAAATTGAATCAATGAAAGAAAAATGTTAAGGTCCACTGTCAGCTTTTTGCATTTTTATTAGTTCTTAACAAAAATTACTACTAAGTAGTTCTGCCACTTAACAATATATTAAAAATTAAAATTAGAAGATAAGTATTATTTATAGTATTATTAGGAGCCATAAATGTTGTAATCTGTGCATTTTATTCCTTTTAATTATGGCCCCTACCATTTTTAATTTCCTTAAAGATTTCATGTTTATAATTCATAATATTGAATATCACATTAATAGAACAAATCGCTTTCTTCGTCACGTCGTTCTCAGATAATAGGATTTGATGAATCATGACATAATTTATTTAGAAATCGATCCTGATAACATCTACATTGCGTACATACAAGCTCTTGCCTATTCCTTAACATGTAATCAATGAAACTTAATTATACTAACATAGTTCTTTCTCAGGTTAACATTACAATGATTAAAGTTGAAGGTCGAAACATCAGAAAATATGTTATCCAAGAATTTTTTTCACTTTCATCGAGTTAGCAACAAAATGTATTTTTAAATTTTTAGGTGTCGAACTGATAGGTGGCAAACGTAAGCAGTACATATTTCATGATAATAACTATAAATATTAATAGGTCTACTAATTACATTAATTATGCATGATGAATCTACATGTATTTAAGTTAGAACAGAGAAAAATAATACAATTAATATTTTAACAATCCAATTAAAAAATATTAAATTAGCAAAATTATGAAAGAATGTGTGCTATATTAACTACTATAAAACGTTTAAACAGTAAGAGTGAAATCATGGCCAAATTAATTATCACTTTTTGAACATATTCTATAAACTACGTAAGATGATGATATAAACAAAATAACGGTTTGGCCTTTGTAAAAAAAATGAATATGGAAATTATGGGTTAAAAATTTAACAAAATAAGAGAAGGTCAAACCCATGACGTGTAAATTAACTGCGCTTTTAACATAGTAATTATTTATTGAAATTATTCTTTCAATAAAGTAGAAATTTATTAATTGTTATTTAATTTTATGTATGCAGTAGCGGTTTAGAAGTAAAAAAAAACTTGTTTGTATATAAAAAACCATTAAAAAAGATAATACGATTTTGTTATATTAACGTTTACAGAAACATGTGGCAAAATTGTCTTTTTAATGGATAAGAAACACATAAAAAAGAATACAAAAATAAAAAAGAAATTATAATATTAAACATCGTAGAATAAAAACTACAAATTGTTGATGTATAAAAATGCGAATAATCAAAACATTTGCATATCAAGAAGATAACTCAAAATTTGCAACAAAAAATGTGTGTTGCATCAAGCATTAAAAGTGTTTATCGTATTTGTTGTTTTTAAACTATGATTCACAATACGAAAGGCACTTTTGGCAATAAATGTAATTTTTTTATTCTTCCTTAAAGTAGTAATCGATGTAATACTATTTTAATATAAATGAACTCTGATGTCATTTAGTTTTTCAGATTTAAAAAAAACTTTACAACTTATTGTAAATAAATATTACTATACAGTTTCTTTTCCTGCAATAAACAAATTTAATTGAACAAAACTTTTTTAAACTGTAATCGCAAATCTTGAAACGCAGTTTCTAAAATATATCAACTTAAGAGAATGTTTGGTATATACAGGATCATCAACAATAGCAATTTAAGATAACTTGAATATTAATAATGAACTCTGAGCTATAAAGTAATTAACATCAGACAAAGCAGAAATGGGCAAGAATGGGCAACTCAGAAAATTAGTTACAAGGCTGAAGGCGTGAAAGGGAGATGTATGTAGGTATGTCTTCAGAAAATTCTATTCAAAGACGTCTCATAAACTACGAAACTCAAAACGCTCTCCAAGCGGCAAGATTCCACGGTTTTGTACGAAGATTGGCCTAAGATGATACTCATGGCAGGCAAGTTAAACATTTTTTGGACTACGGCGTCTGTCGCTTAAACACTGTGATAAAATCCATTTTTTAAAGATAGCAGATTTTGCGCAATAGAAATCTTTCATTAATTTTATTAACAATATCTAAATGTAGACTTACTTAACCTACTAATTGGATACTACATAACGCAAGTGACAACTCAATGTAAATACATCAACCCACAAAAATATTCTAAGACCAAAAAGATGGTGAGATAAAAATATCAAGCAAGCATTGATAAATTAAAGAAAGCTACGGGAAAAAACGTATTGCACACGTATATTAATGTTTAAAGCTATGCACTTCTGTAAAAAGTGAAGTGTGACGAATTGAATCCATTAACTTTTTTTATTACACTTGGTTTCTCTAAATTATTATTTTAGGCATTATTGCTTGAGCAACAAATATCAGATGTATTGGCCATAAGTAAATGTCATCAAATGCCTTCGCAATACGAAATGGGAAGACCATTCTGCCAAGAATAAATTATAGTTCGTCAAAGAAGGCTATGCTTCGACTACTAGATTCAATCTATAATGCTGATGTTTGGCAAAAGAAGCCTTTTGAACCCGTTGATTGGTAGCTTGTATCACAAATAAAGCAAAGAGGCAATATAATTCTTTTGGATAAAATACTAGAGTAATTGTTTGTCCAAGCAATCAGAACATTACATTTATATTATAAATGTGTTATGAAATTATGATGAGGTAGTATTGCTTGCTCCTATTAGTTTTAAGTTGACAACCATAAACGGGGACGGATGGGACGGCCGGGCATTCGGCATGCAGTTTGTTGTGAGTTAAAATTAGTTCTGTGGGGCAAAAGGCGAAACAAATCGTTTGTTACACATTTTATACTGGAACGATTATAATGCATTTAAGTAAGAGCAAAGCGAAAGGAGACGCTGAAAAAGCGAAAGATTGAAAAAAACGTTGAATGATAGAAGAATCAAAAAAATGTAAGTCGTTAGATAGCATGCTTTCTAGAACTACTACGACCCTAAACGTTCAAACTCAAGATGATTCTCCTTTACACTTAGAAATACCTATCCCACCGACAGAAAAAGAGCAATCTCAGCAATTTTAAGGAATGGACTTTGAGACTGAAAAGACTGGTACTACTTCTTCCGAAATTAATACAGCAGTTGCTGAAAATTTTTTCAATCGTCCGAGTGCAAATGAATTGAATATGTTTTTTGAACATCATCCTCAGGTTCTCAAAGATCAAAGTGTACTGCCATTCAAAATAAAAAGCATTTATACTACCAAATCAAAGTTTGAGATTGTGGTTGACGTACAGCTTATTCTGTACTGTATGCTTGGCGTTTGGTGGTAGTAGTGAAACAAGCAAGTTCTCCACTGAAGGTATGTGTGACTGGGGCCATGTATACCAAAGAATCGATGAACACGAAAAATTGAAAATCATGGAAAGAACTGCGACTCCTACTTTATGTATTCTAAGCATAAAACTATTAATAAATTATTTTTTAATAAACAGTTGGATAGGCGCAATAAGCATGGAAACTCGAAGTTTATTTGCAAACGGGGACTTTCTTATCGAGGAAATGGAGCTGCGTATTCATTATAAAACGAAAATTTAGATATGGAGACTTTTTAGAAATCATATTACTTTTGTCTAAATACGACTTCATTTTAAAGAAACACGTAGATACGGTTATCGAACGAAATAAAAATCAACATGAAAAGGGAGTCGTAACCTTTATTTCTAAAACAACTGTAAATTCAATCATCTCTATAATGACCAGTATGGTGAAAAAAAAATGTTTTAAAATTAAAGAGACCAAAATATATTCTGTTGAAATGACACTACTCAAGATATTTCGGTTACAGATCAGTGTTCCATCGTTATGAGGTAAATCCTGAGTTACTATTCTCCTTGTTCTTGAGATATTAAATTAAACAATTTTACAGATACATTTACACAGGAAACATTTGCGAGAGACTCTTTTTGGTTATTCCCTGTCATAACACTATAGGACAAGGTTTTCACAACATGTTAATGGATACCTTACAAAGTAACGGTTTAAGTCCAGGAAACTGCATCGCGGACTCCACCGACGGTGCGGCCAGTATGCAAGGAGATTATAATGGATTTTCTTCAAAAATGAAAAAAGAAAATCCCAACCATATACGATACCATATACGATGTCATAGCCATATTTTGAATCTTGTACTCTATGATCTTATGAAGACGCATATCAAAGCAGCATCTCCTTTTACGTTGTTAAATTCAGTTGCGGTTTTTTTCAAAGATTTTCATCAGAGAATGGATGTTTGGACTTCGACTTCGAAAAATCTAAAACGTAAAAGGTTACAAACCATTGGAGAAACACGCAGGTGGGCGAAAGAAGCAGCATTGAACAAAATTTTTGGGGAGTTTAATAACCCGGAATCAGCTTTGTACGAGATGTTATCGATGCTCTGCAAACAATTGAAAATAATACAAAAATCAGTTCTGATACCCTAGTTGCTGCCAGAAATTACAAGGAGGCGTTGGTGAAATACGAAACTGTACTAAGATCTCAAATATTTTTAAAAATATTCATAACAACGATCAAGATACATGCAGACGAAAAGCTTGGATCTGCTTAGATGTAATGCCATAGTGCAAACTGCTGTTCAGCAATTGCGCTCAATACAGCGTGATATGACTTGCATCCAAGATGCAACAAAAAAATTTATACTCTGGGTTAATGGTGAACTAAATTTACGAGAACACATCGATATAAAAATCGAAGAAAATTTTCTTGAAATTCGTCGTAGGTTAGTAAAAAAATTTTTTGATGAAAGCTCTAAAGATACCCAACCTAAGTCGGAACAAGAGAAGTTCGGAATAGCAACATATAAAGTCGTAATGAATGTCGCAGTAGAATCCATGAGCAGACGATTTTCTAAAAATATGGATTTGTGCAGGGACATTTCTGTACTCGACCCAAAATATTTTAAGGAGATTAACAACGACGGACTCCCTGAAAACTGTATGGATTTCCTATCTGGACAATTGCTTAAATATAATACCAATGCGACGCCTGCGACGCTGAAAGAGGAACTAATAAAATTCGCTGAAAACTGGGAGAAGATAAAAGTAAACATTGAAGATTCGACAAAACTGGTTATAATCTCAATCCTGATTTAGATTCTGACGACTATGACATAGACACCGATGATATGACCAAAGACCAAGAAAGGCAAGGCTTTGTAGAAGTTGCCAAAACTGCGCCATATGTTGCTATGCGATGATTTTAAAATATAATCTGTTTCAAGGAGCATATTCTGCATTGGCCATGGCTTATCAATACCTCCTGACCGTTCCTGTATCCCAAGTTCCTTGTGAAAGATCTTTATCCATTTTAAAGTTAATAAAGAACAGGTTGTGTAGCCGGCTGTCAGATAACAGATTAGAATTATTTATGATTATGAATATAGAGAAGGACATTTTAAAAGATATTGATAACCAAGAGGTTATCAACAGTTTGCCAAAGACAAGTGGGCTTCTTAAAAAAAGCATTAATCTGTTGAAACTCAATAGAGATATATAGATTTTTTTTCGAAGTTTTGTTTATTTTGGTGTTTTGCAGTTTATTACGTACTTTTTTTAATTAAACAGAATGAAAAAATATGCTGCTGTGATGTTTGTCATTTATTTGTTCCTTTTCCAGTTGCTCAACGATTTAATTAGCTAAATTCAATGAAAACTTTTAGATGAGCTATGAGGTATTTTTAAATTTCATTACTCGAGTCACTTGAACCAAGGGACGACGCCGACGGGCCGGTTACTCATAGCTTTCCGGGTCGGTACACCTTACCCCATCCGTCCCTGCCCATAAAACATAAATGGAGAGAAGTGAATCGCAATAATTTTCCGTAGTAAACTTGCTTTGTATTCAATATTTACATGTCAGGCCGGTTTAATTAGTATTCCGATTTAAGTTTTGTGAAATGTTTATTGTAAATGATTGTAATTATTGTTGTTGATTATTTTTGTAAACAAATTTTGAATTTAATTGAAAATCTATAAAATAAAGTAGCATTTTCTCCTTTCGGTGCACTTCCTTCCTCTGCAGCAGTTGATTTTTCCTATAAAATTATATAAATCTTAGACCATTATTGGAGCCTCTGGGACGGTCATCATTTTTCCGGTGCTACGTATTGTTGTGCGAAGCATCATTTGAGGCTACTCCCTTGTACGTAGTACTGCGTAGTGAATACTGGCATTCTCCTCAAACTCCTACTGGTCGCAGACTATCGCCATTTCATAATCTGCCTAGTTAGTGCTATACACAAAGTTGGAAAGTGGTTATCGACCGTTATCATCCGTTCGTATTAATCAACCATTCCGTCCGTTTAAAAAATCCATGTTTATCACAGAGTGTAAATGTTTTTTTAAATGAATTTTCTTTTCTGTTAAATACTTTTAGATTTCTTTTCGTTTCTTTTAATAAATAAATAAAAGTTTTGTTTGTTTTCCTAGAATTCAAGTTTTATTCGCATAATAAACAACTGACCCCTGGATTTCGTTTTTCCACTTAGTTACTTTGGCAAAGGGTTTGGTGCTTTTGGCCCCTTATAAAAGTACTGAGAAAACTCAACCACTTAAAAGCAACAAACGACTAAAAGGGCGTCGCGCTACAAAAAAATTAATGAAATTCCTATTAGAAAATTGAGATAATACTGTAAGTCTAATTAAATACCAGTAAATACCCTATACGTTAACTTTATTTATAATTAGAGAAATTTTAAGAAAGATTTTTGTTTGTACCTCACTCTATTCTTTTGGTGCCTTCCGCTGCTGTTAGGGTATAACGTGTACGGGGGCGATGTTAAACCGCCTTGCTTGTGAGAATGGTTCTAGAAGAACAACGTACTATGAAATAAATTATTGTGACGAAAATGGCAAGCAAGAAAACTAATCGTGGGTGTTGTCGATCTAGTGGCATTTTTCTCTAGAAAGTCTCCAGTCTGTAATAAAAAGCTACCACAAGGCTATTTGAAAAGAGAAAATCAACTTTATGTCTCTCAGCTATTTACGAGGGTGGTCTGAAAAGTTTCTGACCTCAACGTGAAGATGGCAGCACTCGTAAATAAAAGCTACTGAATTTCGTTGTTCATCTGTTGACAGTTACTCACCAAAGTTCCAGCCATTTTGGACGCGCAGTTTTTATGTAACAGTCCTTTGAGTGAGTTGATGTGAGTTTTTTTGTGAAAATGGACAAAATCGAGTATCGAGCTGTCATTAAATATTTGTTTTTGAAAGGCAATACGCCTTCGCAAATAAAAGATGAGTTGGATTCTGTGTATGGGGACTCTGCACCATCATTTACCACAGTGAAATTTTGGGCTGCTGAATTTAAACGTGGCCGTAAGAGCTTGGGAGACGATGAACGTTCGGGACGTCCAAAAACTGAAACTACCGACGAAAACATCGCCAAAGTTCACCACATGGTGCTAGACGACCGCCGAATTAAAGTGAGAGAGATAGCAGAGGTTATGAACATGTCAAAAGAACATGTTTGTCACATATTAAATCAACATTTAGGCATGAGAAAGCTGTCCGCGCGTTGGGTGCCGCGTTTGCTCACGTTAGACCAAAAACGTGTTCGAATGAATATTTCCAACGCTCTTTTGGCGCAGTTTAGGCGAAATAAATCCGAGTTTTGGCGCCGATTAATTACTGTAGATGAAACTTGGATATACCATTATACGCCCGAAACAAAAATACAGTCCAAACAGTGGACTGCAAAGGGGGAACCGGCTCCAAAAAAGCAAAAACTGTTTTTTCGTCTGGGAAAGTGATGGCGACTGTTTTTTGGGATAGTCATGGAGTTATTTTAATCGATTATCTTCAAAAAGGAAAAACCATTACAGGAGCATACTATGCATCATTACTTGTCAAGCTGAAGGCAGAACTTGCGAAAAAACGGCCATATTTGCAGGAAAAGAAATCCTGTTTCACCAAGACAACGCACCGTCTCACACCTCAGCGGTTGCCATGGCGAAAATCCACGAATTACGGTTTGAACTGCTTGACCATCCGCCTTACTCACCAGATCTAGCCCCAAGCGACTTCTTTTTGTTCCCTCATCTAAAAATTGCGCTCGGAGGACAAAGATTTTCGTCAAATGAAGAGGCAATCACCTTCGTGAACAATTATTTTGCAGAGAAAAATGCCGAGTACTATTTGGACGGGTTACAGAGATGGGAGCATCGCTGGGAGAAGTGTGTAGAGTTACAAGGAGACTATGTTAAAAAATAAAAAAAAATTTGCAGAAGAAATGTCTTGTATCTTTGTTAGGTCGGAAACTTTTCAGACCACCCTCGTAAGAAGCTTTTGTTATATAAAGAATTTTGACTAGGATTGATATTACTTTTAAATCAAACTGCTAAAGTAGTTTTCTGCCCAAGCAACCTTAATTTCAATACATTCCACGGCACAGAAAACTTAGTTATCTTTATTTATTCTTGAACGTTAAAATAGTTTCATCGACATGGCTAGAATTTATTTATTGATCTTTTCTTTGCTTCTTAGTTAGCTGATTGTCAACTAGGCCTTATTTAGTATACCTAAAAAGCAATACTATCCCCGCAGGACAAAGCCCCAACGGCTTTGAAACATCGATCAAGTTTTAACCTTCTAAACTTTTATTTTTCTATGTATTATCATTCTGCAATAGTTATTAGTTCTATTTTTGACAACTTTTTATTTTCCTCTCTTAACTGTACCATACTGAGTATTAGATATTACCTACATCGATAAAGAGTAACATAGTGTGGATAATTAGTTACGTGAACACTAAGAATAGTGAGCATGCCAATCTTGCGGCCAGAGAACTACTCTGAGTTATCCAGAACAATTCAGATATATCACGTTTAACACCAGTTTTCATTTTCCAGCTGTCAAAATCGTATTCAAACGTCTGGTAGCTGTGTGCAGAATGACGAAGAATTTAGGAGTTCGTAATACACATAAAGAAGCTTTAATCTTCACTGGTCAACATCGATGGTTTTTTTTTGGGTAATAATTTAAAAACTACCGTGTCACTTGTAGGATAAAATGGAAAAAGTTGATAGTGCCTAAGATTCCAATCTATTCATTTTTCAGTTTATAAATAGCTAGTCAAATCTGAGCAGTTCAATGGGTTGTTGACAGAAATTATCTACTAATCAAGTTATTTACTATAGCCACGTTTCTTTTGTTCTGCAGTTGTTTATTTATATGTACTGATATTGATGTTCATTTCTTTTTCACTGTTCGGTAAGGAAAAAGATTAAAGGTCAAACTAAACTAAAACAGTATGAATGATAAATTGATGATAAGCATGGATGGTGTCACAGACTAAAATAACAGTTAGAAATATTATTGCTTATTTTATTAATATTAAAGTAATATTTTATTGAATTACATGTTTTATAAATTATTACCTGGGCATATGAATTATACAGAAGCACAAGGATAATAAAACAGCTATATTAATAAAAGTAGACATGTTTCCGTTCTAAGAAAAGTTTAAAACTTACAATCAGTTTACGCAGTTATTCTACAATTAGTAAGCACCAAGAGAAAACTTAAAACTGTGATTGACTACAGCTTTTTGTTTTCTTGCAATATAATGTTTCTTATGCACACCTGTTACCAATTTAACTCAATTAAGAATTTATGAAGTATTAATAAACAGAAATTTATTTTCCTCATTTTTCACCAACTTAATTTCCATTCGGTATGTCTATTACAGTCAAGTAAATTAAGATATAAATTCAATTTATTGTGTTTATGTATTCCTATGACATTAGTTTTACTTTTTCAACTTTTATAACATATATTACTACATCTGTTAAAGGTTACAACGTTTAAATTTATATATTTTTCTCTTCTGCAGAAATTAAATGACGATTAAAATAAATTTCACAGGGACGAATTTGCCTACATACTACACACATTTTTTTTACATAATATCGCCATAAAATACTGCTGTCAGTTGTCACTAAAAAAATCTTGGAGATTTAGTAAGTAGGTATAAATAACTCGCTTGGGAATTCTGATAAATGTTGGAGTTCTATTTAAAAAGTTGTAAAATGCATTTTATTGTTTCTCAGAAATATGATAGGTACGTTTCGAAGTAAAAGGTTACGGAAGCTAGATTAAAGATGATTTAAAAAAATGTTTTTGAATAAATCAATAGATACTGTCGGATAGATCAAGCGAAATAAATTTACAACTGATAGGCAAAAATCTCAAATACTGTAATTCGAGACGCAGTTCCTTCTAAAGCAGGATCTTGATTTTATTACAGTTAATGGAGTCAATGCGATGTCTCACTACATACACATACCTAGTCGGCAATCAATTGTTGAGTGACTGAAGCCCTAACACTTAAAAACTGAGGTGTTAAGATATTTTATGGAGTGGGTGGTACCCAAAAAAATAACTTATTCAGTGAACTTTAAAATGTTTTCAGTTTTCACACACATGTTATAAATAATCTAATCCAGTAGAACCATCTTTGACTTACGTAGATCCAAAGCAGTCTTTTGCAGAAGAAAACTAGAGAGTATAATGTATGGATTCCCAGCAACATCAAGCTGGTAGAGGAGGATTTGTGTGAGTTTTCTGTATATCATGGAAGATTTTGATAGAAGTGTTTGAAGAATCTAGAAGCAACTGGTTAAACTTTATTATCGTATATCCGTTCATTCCTGACTTAATAGTTAATACCACGGGATTGCAGATTTTTTATTGAGATATACTCTTTTAAACCAGAGAGAAATATAGCAGATAATAAAAAAATCCAGAGAGCCAAGAAGACAGAAAGAAATTATATTGAAAGAAGATCCAGTTTGCTTTCTTAAGAGATCACTAATTCTGAAAACATTACTTTTGTTGTTAATAATTTAGCCCTATTTGAAATAAAGAAACGGATTTAGACTTTTCTAAATGTACGGGATGTCCAGACAAGATTTTAGCTTGAAATTCCAAATTTGTTTTAATTTTGTCTAATTCAATAACCACCAGCTACTGGACTACGTGGCGGCTCTAGAATCTAGTGGTAGAACAAAGACTAGAAAAAAGAATATTTTCAGAATTTGAATTTGAATAAACGCGTGTCAGACAACTATCCAAATACTTAATAAATAACCAAAAGAAATATTTATTCTCTGAAACAATCTAAACCTTTACGAACTTGCTTGAAATAAGTAAATAAGATTCTATGTCATGTACTGCATTCTACTTCTAACGATGTAGAAACCGTTACGATTTTGATACAATCGTAAACAAAAAATAATCTGCTCTGTAATCAAGCACCAGAGAGATATCGAAGTTTTAAGTACTACTATGTAAGTACGCCAAACATGAGCACTAAACAAACAGCGTCTACATATTACTGAAACTTTATGGTCATAGATAGTTCCTAATTGGGGTAAACCAAGCTAGGAATAACATTGAGATCCAGCACGGAAAACGTCTATCAAAAAATTCAAATCTGCATAAAATTTTTACTTACAAAAACAAAAGCTTTCCGCAGCCGCTAGACGGTACACACCGTCACTACTCAGATTTTCTTTGCACTTCTAAAGGGTTGGTCCACCACTTGCTCGTTCGGCTTTTATTCATTTAATTCTAGATCTTTTTGTATGTTTGACAGATCAAATTATTTATATGGAGCGTAAACACAAGCCAAACAATTTGAGGTTAGATGTCTGGTTAAGTTGTATAAATTACAACTAGATCGATTTATTAAAAATAGTACGTATAGATGATTCCAACGACATAAGACCTAAAAAATGTTGAAAGCATTAAACCTCTTGAAACGTATCTTGCATAGCTAAAATTAATAAAAATATAGAAAATGTCAGAATTCTATAACTTTAGCTAGGCTACGAAGGTAAAGAGTATACAACGTGGTTTGAGAATGTTTGATTCTTCTTTCTGTTGAAACTTGAGATTTAGACTTGTTTCTGATTTGTAATTTACTCTTAGATGACAAGGTAGGAAAATGGGTTAAATCGATGGGATCCAATCGACTGTTCTAAATAGTATAACCTCTACTTAAGCCAACAATATGAACCTTTTAGTAAACTTAAGAAATACGCCAATGCTTTTTATATACTCAAGAGAGCGCGTGGAGTGAGTATACGGAACTTCTTTGCACTCTGTTAATACTCAACGATTTAATTCGGTTCGCACGCAATTGTTTTGACATGCAGGATTGATGAAAGATTTACAAGCCTCCGAATACCCATTGTGAGTTTGATATCCAAACTGTCCAGCTTAATAGAAACTAATAACTTCTGATGCAACTCTTTTTGATTAGATATCTGAACCTGGGTATTCCTACAGAGTTGTTCTAGATTCCCAAGATAAGCTCTAAAGAGAATACGATAATGTGCGATAAATGAAATGAAAAAACAGGAAGATTCTTTTGGACACAGCGAGTTATAGTGCCGGTTTAGAACTGAAGAGACTCTGATAAAAACATCAAGGTAGTGAATATTTAAGAAATGAAGTCCTCCCTAATTGGTCAACGAAAAATATTATTTTGCAAGACAGAACAGGATGCTCCCACCCCCACTGGAAAACAATGAATCGTCTACGTCTTGGCAGGTTAAAAGCAATTTATAAAAGAGATCCTTCTTAAGAAAGCAATTTTGTTTATTGCAATTTGAACTCACCCTTATATGTTATCCCATTACTTTCCAGATATCCTGCATAATGAGTTACATATGAAATGCACTCATGAAGATATTATTGTAATAAACAGTACTAAACGAAATTTATTAATAAAATATGTCTTCTAAATGCTATTCTCTGTTTCGAAATGCTTCAATTGTAAGTATTCTAATTGCTCTCATTAATGGAATCCTACATGTCAAATATTTAACATATCCTACAGTTAAGTATCTATTTTTTTAAATTTTCATTAATTTTTTTATATTCATAAAAAAAATATTTCTAAAGAATACCACCCACCTGCTTTTTTATTAATGAAATGTGTGTATTAAACTAAACTACAAAATACGACGATTATATGCATATTTGTTGAGAATAAAAAAAATAAGAATTTTGCTAAATATAAAATAAATTTTTGCGAGTAGGTAGCGATGAGATTATTTATAATGTTCTGATGTGTTTTACATTTCAATTGATATTTAAATTTTATTAGGATTCTGTAAAGAACACCTACATTTATGTTTATCTTTCCTGATATATTATGAAATTCTCAACATAAAATGTCACTTTTTATTTTTTATTTAACAGATTCTCAAGCTGTCTAACATATTGTATTAGTTATAGTTAGTTACCCACTTTTTAAGATTAAATCTTTAAAAATATCTCTCACTTTAAAGGCACCAGATAATGACATAAGGGGATTCATCCGGATGATGTCAGTCTTAACATTTTAACAAAACAAAGAAAGGAAAGAACTGAACATGATTTTATTAGTTACAACATTTCTTTTTGAAGATTTGTCAAGAATATAACACATCGACCGAGAGGTTTTACGAAATAATACAACTCGAGTGCATAGGTCAAAAACACTACACCTTCATCTTTTATAGTATTCTACCAACAGATGGGTTGGTCCTCACTATACATAAAAACATCAGCGTTAAGTAATTAACGTTAAAAATTAAATTTAACATACTTTTTATGATGAATAAATTTTAAGTTATTTACCAGATTCTGCTAAATCTGGTAATTCCTTATTCCTAAGCCTACTTGTCTATTTTCTATTTTTAAAATGTCAAGTCGTTATATATTATCTAAGCGTCAGTTTTTAATGCAAAAATAATTTCATCATAAACAATGGATTTATTGTTTTGACAATATGGAAATATTCCGGCGTTTAAAAATATTACATCCTTTTGTTATTCATTACCTGCACGTTATATGCTACTTTCATAATCATTCAAGGAGCAGCAAACAAAAAAAGTAAAGCCCGAAGATGTTATTAAAATCTCTGATGATTAATTTTTTGTGGAAAAAGCAATTATGAAGAAATGCATGTTTTGAATATTAGTAAGAAAAGATAATTTGTAAAACACGCATTTAGCGCAACAATAGAAACGCATAAATAAAGGGATGCCGGATCTTTTTAAATGATGTAGGACACATCATTTTAGATTTTTTTTTTAAATTATTGATGAAAGAGTTAGGAATGCGAGGTGTCTTTGAAATGAACATAAATATTATTAATGCACCACTTGTACACCCTTTCCGAATTGCAAAAAAGAACAAACGATGCATGGTATTGTCATTCATTACTAGTCTTGTAGTTTCAGTTTATTCCTTGTGTAGGCATCATATTCGGAAACCTGAGTTTATAAACAGTAAACTACTAAATCAGAATCAAAGTTATAGCATTAAATTCTATAATAGACAAAGATTTAATTCTTAACAAGGTTATTAGTCATTAATTTAATCTTGAGTAACTCTTCAATTAATTGCTATTGCTTTATCTGACTTACTTAGCATTAATAAGTAAATAATAACCAAGCATAGATTTTTAAAGGACCAAAAGACTCAGTTTTCAAACATTTTATTTTGTACAACCTCGTGTATCAGATAGCACGCTTATTAAAGTTGTCAGTTGCACATTAAACTCGAAGCAAGAAAAACAAATTTTCAAACATGAAAGAGAATAATAACTACACAGATAAATATAAAACCTCAGATTACTAATTGCGTCTTAACAGCAAATAATTATAAATTAACACCAAAGACAGTTTAAGCCAAATAACATTAATAAAAATAGAAATTATTTAATATACGTGATTGAATATTTTGAATATTTCTGAATAACTAACTACTCTTACTTAATAATTGCACTTCAATTGAAAACCACAACGTGAAAATCCTGTAGAAATATTGAACAATTATTACTTATATAATGTTGTTTACTTCAATAGCTACGTAAATAAATTTAGTATACCTATATTAAAACTGCATCATTGCATTTTTGCAAACACAAATGTTAAGTCAGTAAACACAATTTATTAGCTGCGAGACAATTAACCTACTGTCTTTTAAAAGGTGTAAATGCAAAATAAACTTTAAATTGAAATAATATATAGAGAAAGCATAAGTAGGTGTTGTGGTCTTTTCTGACAGAATTTCAAAAACAATTTATCTTAGCTATACAGAGTATTCTAGAAAAATGTGACACGTTGACCTTCTATTCATACATTTCGATAACATTCTACCCTTTTAATATCAACAATAAGAATTAATTATTAGTGTTTTACTTTTACAAAAGTAGATTTTCTAAAAACCATTATTGAAGTCGCAACTAGATAATTTTATTATAGAGAATGATTCCGAAACACAATTAATTATGTTTCTAGATTTTTATAAATGAAACAAAGAATATTAAATCAGATTTCGTGTAATACTTCATCGTACCAATATTTCTACTATAATTTCTTACAATCTACAAACAAGCCAGCACTAAGAAATGGTGATTTTACTGCTGTTGGTAGCTGATAATATCTATTTTGTGCAGTCTTGCAAATGTTATTGAAGTGATTGTCTACAACTTCATCTATTCCAACACTAGGCCTTACATTTCGCTTTTTCAATATGACTCTACCACAACGAATTTGGCTTGTGTTGTACAATTTGTTTCTGAGACTTTAGATACTCGATGACAAATTGATATAATCCATACAAACATTTCGAAATTGATCACCTGACTTGTTGATTAGTTATTTAGTTTCTATCTTCTTGAGGTTGAATACAACAATATTTTCTCTGATCCTGTTATACTTAGTTCTCATGTCCCATACGGGACAAAGTTAGGTCCTCTGTTCTTTCTTTAAAACAAACCGTTAGTCAATTTGTAAATTCGATTTTAAAATATTTTTTAAGTCAACCATATGAAACTCTCAAGACAATGAAAGTAAGCACCCACAATAAAATCAAGTTTTCAGCAGTTATAACAAAATAGTGTAGAACAAACTTTGTCTTTTTATTATTTATTAATGACTAGACACTTGAAAATCGCGATGACTCTGATAGTTACGCATTTAACTATCAACCCGACGATGCGACGGTCGCAACTTTAACCTTGGTCAAGTATGAATATATTGAGTAGCACGTTGAAAATCCCTACAGTGGCGAGGTTTGGAACTGGTACAGTGGCAAAATGACTTTTGTAGTTAAAGCCAGAAACTTCAAAAAAACTGTGACTAGAAACTTCTAAGAAACGGTAGACAGTTAACAAAAGAAAGTTGAAGATGTTAGTCGGAATAAATGAGAATTGGGCAAGATTAGGGAAAAAGCGGAAATTTTAGCAAACGCTGGAATAGACTAACAATGAGTTATTTTCATATTTAGAAGACTTCAGGTTTACAAAATAGGTTTCTCATGACGAGGGAAACAACTTTTCCTCATGATCGGGTACAAAATGCAATTTAAATACCTGATTAGAAATTATGTGCAACATTTCTTTGTAGGCTAAAGTGAAAAATACTTACTTAGAAAGTAAAATAGATTTTCATATTATAAACAAAACCAAACCGTCTGTAGGACAACACAAGAATTTACTACATACACTAATTAAATTTTAATTTGGATTAACAGTAGTGACGAAAACCTTGATGCATTGTACGAGTAAAGTTATTTAATCACTCGCTTGGAATACTTATGATCTAGTAAACACTTTCTCTAAATGCTTAAATAAGTATAAGTGTCGTTCTGTTGTGAGAAGAGTTGTTTTCTACTGTAATGAAACGATTAAATATATGGCTGGTGATGGACTTCAGCTGTTTTTTGAAATAATAGAAATTTGCTGGAACACAGGCCGAGTGCCCAGAGACTGGTCGCTTGCCACGATACTTCCACTGTACAAGAAAGGCAATGCATAAATATGCTGAAATTATAGGGGAATATCATTACTACAAGTTGTTAGCAAAGTTTATATGATAACATTAGAGAAAAGACCGAGAGGAATTATCGAGGAAACGCTGGATGACAACCAATGTGGGTTCAGACCTGGCCTGCGTACAATGGATCTGATATTTTCCATAAGGCAATTGATAGAAAAAGCTTTGCAATGTTTTGTTGAGCTAGGAAAGGCTTTTGATACTGCGCCTACAGATAAAATATGGCAAGTTCTAGAACGGACGAAAGTAGGATATAAGTTACTACAGGCAATAATAAGCATATACAGCTGCACTCGGAACGTGGTAAGAACGCATAACGTAACGTCAAGGGAGTTTGTAACTAGAGCGGGGAGTGTCCTGAGTCCTTTATTGTTTATTGTTCTGATGGACGAAATTTCCAGGAAAACTAAGAAGAGAGTAAAGAAGGCCAAAGTTGGGCTGTACAAACTGGAGCAAGTCGTTGTGTTAGAAATGATGTATGCTGATCACTTGGTGATTATTGCCAAATCCGAAAAAGACATGGAGGTGAATGTGAATATTTGAAATGAAAACTTTGAAGAATTTGGAATGAGAGTCAATAACAAGAAAACCAAACTTTTAGTGATATTTAAAAAACCAATAGAGTCAAAAATCAGTATGAATAATGAGATAGCAAAGCAAGTAACGGAAGAAATAAGTCTTAATACAAAAATTAGAGTGTTTAAAACTGTGTATGAGTCGGTGCTTCCGTATAGCTGTTAAACGTGGGTGTCGAACACGCAAAACAGAAGTAAGATTCAAGCATCCTAAATGCGCTACTTACGGGCCGCTATGCCAGATCGGATTAAAAACGATGTAATACGTGGAAAGTGCAACGTCGGACCGACTTTAGAAAGACTTGCAGTGTTTCAGTTAATGTGGTCCGGCCATATGGTAAGAATGGGTGACTGTAGAATAGTGAAGAGAATCTGGAAGATGTGTATGGATGAGAAGCGCAACAGAGGGAGACCATCAAAGACTTGGAACGATGAGAAAGGGAAAGCTTTGAATAGAAGAAATATTGATTGGAGACATGCGGAGAGGAAAGCTTATGACCGAACGGAATGGAAACGGCTGGCAGCGCCGTCCACCTCGACACCGTAAAGGTAGAAGAGGAAGGATTAAGTAAGTAAGTAAGTACGGAAAATACTTGGAGGTCCTCAAACATTGAGCCACTTACAAAAATATCAAAAATTCTCATTTAGAAAAACTTTTTTCTACTACAGTAAACGATATTTAGAATTAAGTAGAAAACAGTATCAATACTTTTGTAATGGAGCACTCTGTATATTTTAATAATTCTGCATTTCTTATTTAATTCCAACTGTAGAAATATACAATTATGCAATACCAAAACTGGTCTGTTCGATGTTTTTCAATATTTGTCTGTCATATTAGAGTTTTATACTTTTTTTTAAGTTTTGGAATTACTTCTGAACAAAGTCATTAAAATGCGAATTGGTTTAGTATAGTAAAAATTAAAGTTAAACTTTTATCCTTTATAATCTTTAAATTGCAGTACTCTCCTATAATACAGGGTGACTAACAAACGTTTATGGTGGTATAAATAAAAAAGACACAGTTATCTTATCAAGAAATGTAAAAATTATGCAAGTATTGACTATCATATCTTTGGACAATTGTTTTGTCATTCTTTTGACCAAAAAAAGTTTTTTCACTTAGTTGTACATCAACATGCCCTGTTCTTCTTGCATGTTTAATTAGGACTACTTCAATATTATTCTTTTCTAGTTCTCTTTTGGAGTTAGTTCTTAAAGTCAAAACCTCTGCATAGTAACTGTTCCTGCGTAATATGTATTTAGCCATTCTCAGTTACATAGGTAATCATTCCAAGAAGTGAATTCTTCAGTAAAAGACGTGTCTAAAATAGTAATAATAATAATATGGAATTAGGCAATTTGTTCTAGTTCAAGTTTATATTTATCAAAACTGATTTCTAAATTTTTATTAAGTTTCGCAGATTGATTCTAAATGCTTTTTGCACAAAATCTGTTAACAGACCCTTTCCTTGAAGATAGTTTAATTTGCTCTCTTTTTAACGAACTTCGCAGGAGTCGTTACTCTGAAATCTGTGTGTCTGTCTGTCCGTTCGCATTTTTTTTTAAATTTTGAAATTTTGACTTCAGATTTGGATTTTACATCAAAAACTAAAAACAACGTAGTGTTTTCGTTTTTTTGATATTTTTTCGAGAATATGGCCGTCGAAATTTAAAAAATTTTCAAGATTTTGTTTTTACTTTAGAATCTCATTCTACATCAAAAAAAATAAGAGCTATCTATACTTTTAGTTTTTTGATATCACCTCGGGAACATGGTCAAAATAGCTGCCGAAATTTGAAAAAAAAAGTAACAAAGCGGAGTTCGTTGTGGTAAAGCTTTGCTAGGCTAGAGTTACTCTTCAAAGTTGAGCGTTTCAAGTCTTTATACAGAAGTACTCATGGAGGCCCACATTTCAGGAGGCTTCTATGGGTGCTTCAGTAAATAAAGAAAGAATATAATATAAGAGGGCTAATTACTACTATGCAGGTAGGCCCACCGTATGTCATCTTAGGGTTTGAATTTCATGTTTTACCAAAGGTTCCCATTCTTTGCCCACTAAGAAGAGATGGAATTTTGAGATTGTCTTTGAAGATAACCTTTCCAGAACTACTTGTCAGAATTGTTTCAAGATATTTAATCATTCCTGTTTAAAGTACTGAGACACCTAAACCTTTTTTGTTCATTTGTTAGTGACGAGAACTATGTAGATCTAAGGTAAATGTTATACATTTGAGTGCTATACATTAGAAAATGAGAACTATATTAACTTGGTTAGGATTAATTATCAATTCGTTTTCTATACACCAGTTTCTGTATGATGTAGAGAGCTCATTACATGAGCTCCTTTGTTGCAGAGAATTTTTTTGAAACAAGTACTACAAAGTCATCTGCAAAGCCCTGTGTAATTTTTTCCCATTAAATCTTTTAGAAGTGGAAAGTTTTTCTTGGTGCAGTACCTTTTCAATCCTGAATATAGTGAATCGAGAGCTGTTTTAAGTGATGTTTCAGTTTGACAAAGCATGTTGAAAGAAATGGAAGATTTATTGATATTTTTTGTGATTCTAAGAAAAAGGACAAAAGATAAATGAACCGGAATATCTTAGCCGAATCATACGACGGCTGGCTTCTTTGGGAATAAATACCACTGTGGCACTTCTCCAGAAAATAGGAATATAGATGTGATATAAGTGCCGTAAAGTGAGCAATAAAATGCTATTTGACCCTGCTTTTTTGTATGGTGCAGAAATTATAAAAGTAAGCGAAACAATTAATATTACCATATCGTTGAAAATGCACTTCTTAAAATCACATCTTGACTTTTTTCCTAATAAATTAAGCATAATAGGTAACAAACATGGGGAGGTATTTTATTAAAAAACTGCAAACACAGAACAGCGTTAGACCGTTAGGCAAGAGGAAGAAATGCTTCGAAGAAAACTTATAAGGAACAAAGAAAGTCAAAATGATAATCTGTATATATTTTTAGCTTTCGTGTTTCTTATTAATACATTGCAAAGTTGTAAAGAATTCTGTAAGACATTTGTTATTTAAACAAAAAACTCAAAATATCTATTACATTAATTAATTTTGCCAAAAAAAAAACGAAAACAAGTACATCTTTTGCCATATAGTTTAGCAGACGTTCGAAATAATTTCTTTTTAAATGGTTTGAAATTGAAGATTTATCTCAGTAGATTACTAAATTCTACAACGTTGATATAAACACAAAACACAACTGAAGTAATGATAAGTGCTACCTTCTCGTTGGGTGAGGATGACTGCCGGGACGCTATGGATTAAAGGTTCGAAGACTTACCAGGTCTTTCTCAGGTACTACTAATTTAAACAATTGATTTTAAATCGCCACAACCTTAGTAATTAGGGTAATATAAATTCAACAAAGACTGTTCGTTCACAACAAACAAAATTTTGCGAAACACAAAATTATTTCATCTCGTTTAATTTCAAACAATAAAAATCTTATTGTTAGATATGATCTAATTGCTTTTATTTTTTAAATTTTTTAAAGTACAGCCTGTTTGTTAATCTTTGAAATAATAGCTAATAGCTTAGGGTCTACCTATAATATTAAACTAATAAGAACGAGAATAAATTTATGTAATACAAAGAAAAAGCAAAATTAGAGGTTCTAAAAAATTAACTATGGAGAATGAAGGTTGACCAAACAGAACAATAGATCATAACGGAGACAATTAATGCACTCTACAGTATTTCTATATTCCGTAATGGTTCCATTTCTGCTGAACAGTCTCTTAATGACTAGAAATCTTGTGCTTATAACTTACGTCAACAGCAAATAAGAAATTTTACCAAATTGTTGACTGAAAAGGAATTGAAAAGACACGATGTAAGATTTATTATGGATTATTACATTTACCATTTCCAAAATACACTTTTTGCATAAATCTGAAAAAAGTTAAATGAATGACAAACTTTTAGCTTTTATTTTAAGTTTAATTTAATAACCCATCTATGTGTTGATTATATTAAGCATTTTGGAAATTTTAAAGTCAAAGTTTAATCTGCAACTAAATATGTTTCTGAAATTTTTGTAACTTATTACTTACAACTCAAGAAAGTAAAAAGTAGAAAGATTTAGTGATCCGTTCTTTTGTTTATTTGATATATGTGAACTTACATAACTAATTCCATTTCGATTCTGCCGAATATTTTATTAATAATAACACTTTATGACACCCACATAATCATAAGCTTTTATTATCGCACTTTCACACGTTATATACTGCTGTCAGTTCTATAAAATATTTTTTTCTTTACTAAAGAGTCCTTTAAATAAGAATTAGCATATGCATTAGTTACAGATATTGCATTGTCCAAAAGACTTTTTACTGGGAATATATTATTTTAGTATATAAATTAACGAGAGTTACGAGATATTTAATTTTAATTAAAGCAGCAGGATCTAGGTGTTAATAATCACTTTTACATTATTACATTACATATTTATGATTAATTTTTCCATGCAAATATATTATAATTCAATTTATTATATTGTTATATAATAATTTTTCAATTTTTGTTATAGCTTCTGTTACCTTCTTTGGTTATATTTTTAATAACTTAACTGCATTCAAAATTAAAAATGACATTTTTAAATATTCTTATTGATTTAAAATTGCCACATTCATACACGCGCACGTAATACTAAAATGAACAATTTTTAGAAAAATTGTCAGATTTTACAAGGATGTCTATTTTTAAGAAATCTAAACACTTGAATCAATTGTAAAAGGCGTGACAGATACGGAAGCTATAATCTAGAATTGAAGAAAAGATCTTAATGCCATGTATGTAATAATTTGAAGGCGTTAAAAAAGCATCGGTAGCAGATAAGGAGAAGGTCGGGTTAATTCATAACAATAAGAAATTAGGTAAATATGACTTCTTGGTAAGAGAGGGGTATAAAACATGTTCAAGATGATGCTGTTCGGGCGCAATGGGGCAAACTGACTGCAGGCAATGGAAGTGGGGAATAATCAACGAGATTCCACAGGTATAAATATTGGTCCCAGAAGCCCATTAATTCTATAGTTATCAGTTTTAAGTGATTGGATTATCCAACTACCACATATACTCATCATGAAAGTTGTAAGTAATAGATTAAAAGAGAATTTTTGTGACGAACTGTCTTAATTAAAAATGAAAAGTGATTTCTTGGAATATGATTTGTGATTTGTTTTGATAATTTTTTTTTTAGAAGGTTGAATGTAAACAGTAAATTGTTTTCCAAAAATTACAAAAGCATTCTTTAGACATCTTTTTGACTTGTTGGTAGGTTTTTCCAATGTTTATGTTAATCTTTCGATTAAAATTGTGTGAGAATACGCACCTTTTTTGTGGTGAAATTTTTTTAATAAATAGAAGTTTAGTGTTTCTCGAATGGGTTTCTTAATGAAATCTCCAAACATAATTAAATGGTTTTTTATACAAACTTACGCAGTATGTGGGAGTATGATTTATCTTTAGTTGATTTTGAATAACCAAGACCTCCAAAAGTGTTGTAGTACGTTTTTTCAAGCTCATTTACATAAATGCATCGCATATTAAAATATTAACTTTTATTTTATTTATATTTGCATAGATCTTTTAAATAACAAAATTTAAATAACTGAAGAAAATCAGTAATTTTAATATAAATATTCATAAAAAAATTGTTTTTTTATTTTACATTAATTTTTCATTTTGATTTATTTTTTGATTTTCTAAAAAATTAATAAATAAAATTTTTAAGAGACTACTGCTTATACAATATCTTTATGTCAGTAGGTCATGAAAAAGAAGAAAATGAAATTGATTCCCAACTAATGACTTGGAGGTTTTTTCAGGATTTCCATGTTTTTTAACGTTTTCTTTCATTTCTCTTTTCAAAAATGTTTTTTTCTTTTTTTTTCGAATTAATCACTCAGTCAATTAAGGAATCATTTTATCAAAATAACATTTTTTAACAAAATATCTAATGCAGAAAATTTAATTTTATTTTTATATAAATTTGATATTTCAAGATCAAAGAAATTTGAAACACGCATTTGCAAAAATAATGTTAAAAATTAAAAAATTAAGGAAATCCATAGAATTATAAAATTTCATAAACTCAGAAACTCCAGTGACATCAATCAACCAAACAGGAGTTGTCTCGAAAGTTCCTAATAAGTTTACAACATTTCACCATTCATAACCAATAAATTAATTTAAAATGTCAACTAATGTAAAAAAAAGAAATTAAATAATCGATACCACCAAGGTATTTGTAAACAAAAACTTTTAGAACATTAAAAAAGAAGTTACAGGATGTTTCACAAGCTGAGAATTGGGTTTTTTTCTCTCTCCTACAAAATTGACACTTACGCAACTTAAACTCAATACATCACGTAATCTGATATTAAATTTCTGAAAATTAGAAGATGTACCACATTAATCTTGAAAAGAAAGTAAAAGTGCAATCTTGGATTTGATAAGGAACTTGGTTTATCGGTGACATTTTTAAATGTAGTTTTCAAGAGAAAGATTTTTTATAAGAACATCGATCTTTTAACATTTCTAAATTAAATTTTGTATTGATTTAAATAAAAACAAAATTTCTAAAATAAAGATGGAACAACAAAGTTTTAAAAATTTGGAATGATTTAGATTAAAACATTGTTGCGTTACTTGTCCAAAAAATCAGAGCTATAATAATTTTTAATCCAACTAAATTATAAAATAAGTAGATATCAAACAAAAGACTAAGAAAGTAAAACAGAAAACAGAAAATAGTTTAACTCCCCAGATTATAGTTTTGCTGAAAATACTTCACTTAGTATACAGGGTGTGGTCAGAAAGAGAAATTTCAAATGAGATCTCAATATCACGCAATAAAATCGTTTTATGATGACCTAATTTTGTAAAGAAGGAAATAAGAAATTTATTATGTAACAGTTTTATTGTCATTGCTAACAGCTTGTTGATCAAACCCTTTCAAATCTTTATAAAGACCCATACAAAAGAAACTATAAGATATCTGAAACACTAGACCTTAAAAACACGGCAATAAAATCATTCCTAATAACCCCAATTAAAACTTTAGCCTTTTCTGTATGCAAATTTTCCTAACAAAATTTAATGGTCCCTTTGTTAGATTTTAAAAACCTAAAATTAACAAAGTGTGGAAATTTACCCATTCTTCTGCAATAACTTGTATTATACATACGAAATCGTAATCATTCAAGGTAAAAGAAAACTTCGTCATAATCATAATACATGAACGATTTGTTTCGGTGTGACACAGTGTGAGAGATGATGATGGTGTAATTGTTGTGTGCACATTAACTTTGCCATTTAATAAAATGTTTTGAAACGTGAATGACTTGGTAGTTCTTTTACTTACACCTTTTATTGTTAATTCCTTTTTACTTATATTTGTATGGAATAGCATGAGATTTAATCAACAATAATTTTTAAAAAATAACGTTTATTGGTTTCGCAAGCTTATAAATCTTTCAAATTGATTTTTTATTATTTCTAAGTCTAACTGTAAAAAGAGGATTCTCGCAATGACCTTGGCATTACCAAAGGCTTACTACACCTCGAAGAATGCGTAAAACAGCACCTTCCGCGTAAATTGCAGATCCTGATAAGAATTATTTTTAGATTATCAAATCATCAGACTTTTGACTTTTGACTTTTAACGTTTTTTTATTTTTTTATAATTATAAATTTAAAAATTCATTTGGTATTAATTGAATCATTTGCATAAAAGGTGCAAATGAAAAGAAATTAATATCGATAAATTAGTATCTGTGGTAAATAAAATTTTGAAATTTTTGTTATAAATTAAAAGAGAATAAATCAAAAGTCTCCTGAAAAAATGTTTTTATAAATCCTGCTATTACGTAATTTAAACGAGCTTTTCAATTAATATCATCTTAGTATTGAACACATCATAGTTATCATTAAGATAGCCCAAGTTTTTTACCTAATTTATGTTATTTTTAATTTAGTTAAAATATTTTAGAAAAATTTGCATTTTTACATGTAATTAATAAAATATTTTCGTCGCCACTTTTGACTTCATCATGAATTCTTCTTAATTATAGAATTATTAAATGCTTGAAAGTCTGACAAAGGTTGTTGTAATTTTCTTTTATTTAATTTAGAGATGTGCTTTTCATGCGTATACACGCATTAAAATCTTTGATCAAGAATTTAATAATAAATAAAAGATAAAAAATAAAAGATTCGTTCTTTTTAAAAATAGAATTTAAATCTTCAAATTTAAATAATTTTTATTCAAGCTTCTTATTATTTTAAAATGAAACACGAATTAAATATTAATCAGCAAGTAGAATTTATGCAGGTTTCTGTATAACCATGCATTGAAATCTCCATTAATATGTTCCTGTTGCTTTAGTCGTTATTAATATAAAGCATAAAATAATGTATTATTGAATCAACTCTTACTAAGATCTTTCTAATCTTTGTTTATTTATATTTTCTTGTGGAGATTTCAATGCTGGATTAAGAAATAATCTATAGAAATACATATTCTTTACTGGATCATTTTTTAATTATTTCTCTTTGTCAGATTACTTTAACTTTTTGAATCTATTATTGTTGTTATTGTTTTTTAGATATTTTTAAAAAAATCATATCGTATAATGTTACACAAAGTTGTGTAATTTCTATATTATGGGTAGCTATACAGTACATCTCTAAAATTCTTGCTGTACAATTTCTCTATCATTACAAAATGTATTGTACTTGTAAATGTCATTTTAGACGTTGGAGAAATTTCCTTTTGATTAATTATTATTAAGACCTCGTTGCGGTTATGTAATTTAAACAGGCAATAAAATTATTATCAGTCTTCTTCTAAATAGCATAAATCAATGTTAATTGACCATAATAAATTTTTATTTCAGATTATAGGACTAGCTCTTTTGGCTTTAGCTGCTGCTGCCCCTCAAGGACCAACAACCGAACCAATTCCAATTCTCAGACAAGAACAGGAAGTCAATTTTGACGGCTCGTACAAATGGAGGTGAGCATTCACGAAATTAATAAAGATTATAAATTATTAGAAGGTAAAAAAATTTATTATTATAATTATAAACGAATTATATTATTATGGTGTATTTCAAAACAGTAACTAATAATAATAATTGTTAATGCTTTCATCTCATTAATACTGGTCACGGACTACACGAGAAAGAACGTCTTTTCCCTTGGCCTCAACAAACGAAATATATCCGAGAACATGTCAATAGTTTCGCGTAAGCCAAAAAATGTTAATGTTAGGCGCAATAATTACATGATTTATTAGTCGTTTGTTTACATGTTTCTGCTATATTAAAAATGTAATTCTATTGATATTTGAAAGGCGCCTTAAAAAATGGGCATCCTTTCTGAATATCATTAATTTCGTCAAGACTTTGACATTTGCCGGTTGTTTTTATAATTGATTGCATTATTGGTCGTTTGTTTAGAATTGCCGAGACAGTTATTGAATGTTATGTTTATTTCGATAAAAGAGATAATAACATTTTAGTATTTTTATTATTTTTTCTAAATTTCATTGAAACAGCGAGTATTCTTTTTTAATAGTCTCTCCTTCTTTTTCTACATTTTTATTTATTTTTTATTTTCTCATTTTTATTTAATTAGTACTTCCAAGAAGTCTAGTTTCAAATTAATTTCTCAATTTTGAAATCAACCAGGGTTTATTCAAACTTCAAAACATTGGATTTCTTTTTAAAAATTATTTTGTTTCATAATATATAAAATAAATGTAAATTTGGTGCATTTCTAATAAATCACCTTTAGTATCACAAATCTGAGGCAGACAGTCTTCTAGCTGGTTGTCTTTTTTGTAAAGAAAATTTTGGGAAATTCTTATCTTTGATATTCTAGACCTCTTTGTATCTGCTTTTCTTGGTTTCAGTTAGGTTTGATGCCATCAAGATTATAAACTTTTTTGGCATATATTAACAATCGTTTTAGCTATTATGGAAATATTGCATTTCTTATATGAAAATAACTAATTAAAAATAATGGGAGCTGTCTAAACGCTTAACAACAATTTGATTTTTCTGGGTAAAAAAAGAGATTTTGAGTTCTAGCCTTTAAACTTTAGAACTAAAGATTTAAGTCATGTTTGCTGTCCTTGACATTGAAACATAACTGGATTCTCTAATGGATTAGAAAGACAACTTACAGGTCGTTTAGTAATTTAATTGAAAACAGATCAAAACGTATTTTAGAGTATTTATGCAGTTGTCGAGTTGAACTGCATATTCTTGTTGACTGTTGACTCTAATCCTAGAAATCCATGTTTCAAAAAATGAAGCTGATCATGTGCAAAATGTATAGTTGCCTTTGCGTAAGTCACATTAATAAAAAGCTAAGGGTTCCTCTTCTCTTCTCCTTCAGACATGAAATATCTTTCCCTCAGATTCCTAAGCAGCCTACGCCACTAATTAATTGCCTAATTGAAGAGATTTAGCAAAGAGATTGCGAAACTGTAGCAAACCCAAATTCCCGATTTGATTATCGCCGTATCTCTTGTAGTTTTTGAGAGACGTCAAGATTTAGACTTGATATTCTGAATCAGAGTAATTCAGACTGCCATGCCAAAACAGCAAAAAATCCCTAAAAGATTCTTTTTCAATAACAAGCAACAATAATGCCAAAAATACCAAACTAGAAGAAATTGGAAAAATTTTTAGTTTCGCCTAAATAGCTAGAAATTCTGCATGACAATTTAAAAAAACTAAGTTTGTAAAATAAAAACAAAACCAAAAACAATTTTTAGAAACTGATAACTAAACTGTTCGATTCAAATACTCTAATTTACAGTTGTATGTTCATATTTTTCTATATAGACATCCTTTATAATTATGCAACTCACTCAATATATTTAAGTTGGATTTACGTTGCTTAATTTTTTCCATTCAATAGACCATTGGCAGAATCAAAGAATTAGAATAATATTCGAATATGCAAAAACCATAACAATAAATTTATAAATTGACGTGGAAGTTATATCGGCAAATTATCAGTAAATAACTGCTTCTGCAGCAAATAAATTTCCATAAATTTTTAGTTTATATGCAGATTTTGAAATAATTTATTTCTATTAATTTTATTAAAGTAAATATTAAAAATTATTTTTAACGTTTATTCAGACAAATTAATTATTTTCTAAAAGCTTAAGAAATACATTTTATATAACAGTTTTTATATTTTATAATTTTAATTTGAGAACTTTACAATTTACAGAATACTTTCGATTGACGAGATTTTATAAAACAAAAATTTAAATTTAAATAAATGAAGGCTTCTTAAGCTACGTTGTTCATAAAATAAAGGATAAGATCATAATAAGGAATAAATTTCTAACACTTGTTGAAATCCAAGGTTTCATAAATTTTGAATTTTATTTAGGAACACTTCTAAAATGTCAACATCAAAAGCATCTTAATGTATCTATTAAATTTGTTTTGTTTATACTTGTAGTCACAATTATGTAGCTACATCTTTATTAAATCCTCCAAAAACAGATGCGATCATTTCTATGCAAATTTAAAATCATACCTTAAAGGTAAATTTTATACTTCCTTTTTTTATCAAAACGAATACAACAAATTTAATAATTCCATTTTTACAAATTCATTGTTTCTCTTTTCAGTTATGAAACCGGAAATGGAATAAGTGCCGAAGAGCAAGGCTTCTTAAAGAATGCAGGTCAACCAGAACAAGAAGCTCAAGTTGCCCAGGGCCAGTTCCAATACACTTCTCCCGAAGGCCAAGTAATTCAACTTTCCTACATTGCTGATGAAGGCGGTTTCCAACCACAAGGAGCTCATTTGCCCACTCCTCCACCCATTCCTGAAGCTATACTTAGAGCACTTGCATGGATAGAAGCGCATCCACAACCGGAAGAAAGTTTGCAACGAGTATAATTTAACGTATTTGACGCAGAAACCTAATGTGTGTATGATGTGAAATTAATTTATAAGGTTTCAAGAAGCTTCTAGTAAGCAATGTATTTTACACCTATCCATCTGTGCATTTATGTTTAAATGTAAACAAATAGTCTTGAAATCAACCTATGATAAAACGCACAGCTTTTTACAATAGATTGTATATATAAACTATTATTTAAAATATTAATTATTATATTGTATTGTATGCAAAGTTGTGCCAAAAAAATAAAGTGAAGTATTTGTATATGTAATACCTTTCTATTTATTTATGTTTTAATTCTACAAACCTACTTCACTCGATTATTTCAACAAATACTCTAAACATTTTTGAGTTTTATTTCTCAAATGAATGTGCCCTTTTAACTTGTTCTCTAATTTACAACAACTACATAATCAAGCTCGATTTATTAACGAGATTTGACTGATCTAACCCTTTAAATAGGTATAAAATTTATTACTATTGTCTACTCGATCTTTTTTTGACTGTACACTCAATTTACCATCTTAAAAATTTATTTATCAGTCTTTGACTCTTTCTTCTACTGGAATGAGATACCATTTTTTTAGACAGAAAAATTGTAACACACTTTGAAGAAATAGAAAATTATCGTCAACTTCCTTATAGATAAAGGATTCTAAGATTAAAATCACAACTCGAAAGTTATATTTATTTACTATCTCTTCAGTGTGGAAATTTAACATCAAGACCACCAGGTTTGATTATAATTACCTCTATGTCTGTAAATTCAAAGTAACAAGTAATGTAGTACAGTGGCAAATAAAACATCATCATTTTCATGCCCAAGAATCTTAATTTAAGTCAGGTTATCAATACAATACTATAGTACAGTAGAGAAAATGGATCCTCAAAGATAAAACAAGAATAATTTTATCATTGGAATTTTTTTTGGTTTTTGCATTAAATTTACTATTCTATAGAGATAGATACAGTTGAAGCAGAAGTTGTAATAAAAATACATGGGAATTGATATGCTTGTATACGGGGTGTGTTCCACCTTAATTACATAATACTTTACAGAAGTGTTCTTCGGTCAGCTTGTTTTTGACCGAAGAACACTCCTGTAAAGTATTATGTAATTAAGGTGGGACACCCTGTATAACACCAAATACCAATATAAATAATACCATGACTCGCAGTGCTTTTCATAATCGGGAAAAAACAAGGTGGCGTCGAATTTTTAAAATAGCGGCTGCTACCATGCTATTAAGTAGTTTCAAAATGTTTTCACTTTTAGAGGCAAGTTAAAGGCATATCGGGCACAATAAATACTGCAAAACCTGGGTGACAGTTTAGTAAAACACAAAGATTACAAACTAGCCATTCAGAAAGTTCATCCAATCAACACCTCATCCGACGTCGTTAAATACTTATCCATACCATACTTTGAAAAATCTTCGGAAAAGATTGCTAAGATTTTAAACAAAATACCTACGAGGGTGGTCAGAAAAGTTTCCGACCTAACAAAGATACAAGATATTTTTTCTGAAAAATTTTTTTTATTTTTCAACACAGTCTCCTTGTAACTCTACACACTTCTCCCATCTCTGTAACCCGTCCAAATAGTACTCGGCATTTTTCTCTGCAAAATAATTGTTCACGAAGGTGATTGCCTCTTCATTTGACGAAAATCTTTGTCTTCCGAGAGCAATTTTTAGATGAGGGAACAAAAAGAAGTCGCTTGGGGCTAGATCTGGTGAGTAAGGCGGATGGTCAAGCAGTTCAAACCGTAATTCGTGGATTTTCGCCATGGCAACCGCTGAGGTGTGAGACGGTGCGTTGTCTTGGTGAAACAGGATTTTCTTTTTCTGCAAATGTGGCCGTTTTTTCGGTTTTTTTCTGCCTTCAGCTTGACAAGTAATGATGCATAGTATGCTCCTGTAATGGTTTTTCCTTTTTGAAGATAATCGATTAAACTAACTCCATGACTTTCCCAAAAAACAGTCGCCATCACTTTCCCAGCCGAAAAAACAGGTTTTGCTTTTTTTGGAGCCGGTTCCCCCTTTGCAGTCCACTGTTTGGACTGTAATTTTGTTTCTGGCGTATAATGGTGTATCCAAGTTTCATCTACAGTAATTAATCGGCGCCAAAACTCGGATTTATTTCGCCTAAACTGCGCCAAAAGAGCGTTGGAAATATTCATTCGAACACGTTTTTGGTCTAACGTGAGCAAACGCGGCACCCAACGCGCGGACAGCTTTCTCATGCCTAAATGTTGATTTAATATGTGGCAAACACGTTCTTTTGACATGTTCATAACCTCTGCTATCTCTCTCACTTTAATTCGGCGGTCGTCTAGTACCATTTGGTGAACTTTGGCGATGTTTTCGTCGGTAGTTGCAGTTTTTGGGCGTCCCGAACGTTCATCGTCTCCCAAGCCCTTACGGCCACGTTTAAATTCAGCAACCCAAAATTTCACTGTGGTAAATGATGGTGCAGAGTCCCCATACACAGAATCCAACTCATCTTTTATTTGCGAAGGCGTATTGCCTTTCAAAAACAAATATTTAATGACAGCTCGATACTCGTTTTGTCCATTTTCACAAAAAAACTCACTCAAATGACTGTTACATAAAAACTGCGCGTCCAAAATGGCTGAAACTTTGGTGAGTAACTGTCAACAGATGAACAATGAAATTTAGTAGCTTTTATTTACGAGTGCTGCCATCTTCACGTTGAGGTCGGAAACTTTTCAGACCACCCTCGTATACAAAGTAACATTCAGAATCAACACCAGCACCTTAATAACTTTATTCAATGCTAAAGACACAACAAACGGTATCATGAAATCGTGAATTTACAAATTAAACTGCTCATTCTGCAACTCTATTTACATTGGCCAAACACGTAGAGATTCTGATATTAGATACAAATAATACGTACCACCATACATTTTTACATTTTTTTTTAAATAAATGAACTGATTGACTTTATAGGATCGCCGTTGCTGCAAGTGTTGAATAAATACTGAAGATCATAATTTTAGTTGAATTTAGATCAAGCTAGCTGGTTACCGTAACAACTTGTTTATTTATGCCTCTGAAGATAATATGTACTATATCCAGTGTTGTAATGTATCTAGTTACATGTATCTAGATACTTTTGGTGTATCTGAAACAGCAACTAGTTACTTTTCACAATTTAGTATCGGTATCTGTAACTAGTTACATTTTTGTGTATCTGG
>VTPC01091118.1:0-97619 GCA_011009095.1 Ignelater luminosus | reverse complement strand
TTATTGACTATTGCTTTGTGGTTTAGTGGTTAGCTTATTTGTATAAAACTTTGTAAATATAATATATATAACATACTACCGCATAACCTCAATATTTCGAAAATTCAAACTTCTAAACGCCTTCCACACGCAAGCGGTCCCGTTTTCAGCGTTGTCGTATCGCCAAAGACTTGTGACGTCACAGGAGTAGAGGAAAAGATGTTTAAACTTTAAATTGAAAAAAAATAGTGAAAAATAGAAGCAGAAACAATCCGAGAAAAGAAGCCAGCGTTAATTTAAAGCGAAAGCAACCCAAATAAGCAAAAATAATATTTTAGGAAACGACCCCATTAAATGTTTTACATGGTCGCCATCATTAGCTATGCATTTTGTGGCACGTTCTGTGACGCTGCGGCTCAAATTTTGCAGGAAGCCTGCATTAACTGCTGCAAAAGCATTAGTTATTCTATTGCGCAGATCATTTACATTGTCAACTGGAGTTTGATGTACGTGTGCTTTTATAAAATCCCAAAAAAGGAAATTTATCGAAGTCAGGTCTGGTATAGTACTCCAAAAGATATAGTGCGTTTATGACTTAATTGCTACTTAACTTACAGTAAATTTTACAAGTGCAGGGTGTCATAAATCCGCGCACCTGTAAAGACCTTTTCTAACATTGACACAGGGTCGTATTGAGATAAGTTTTACTTTCGTAAATACTTTTAAACTAAAATGTTAGAAAAATAAATTATTTCAATACGGTCCTTAGTTTACCCAATCGTCTTTGACATGTGGCACTACTTGTATTTGCTGATTTTTATGAGGGACCCGCTGTGAAATACTTAAGTAGTCAAAGTCATAAACGCATTATATCTTTTGGAATACTCTAAACCTTCCTTCAATTCCCCAATGACCCGGAGCGCCATCTTGCTGAAAACACATTCCTTTTCTTATGGCCAAGAAAAGATCCATCAAGATGTCTAGCAGAGAGTCGTTTCAAAATCGCAAGTAATTATCTGCATTTAGATAATCTGGTCAAAGTACTCGAGTATTCAGCATTCCTGCCCACACGTTGACACTGAAACGCTATTGATGGCCACGTTGCCTTCTAGCGGGCTCATTGTTGACGGTCACTGTGCAAGTCAAAAACCCAATCTCGGGTGAACGTGGGTTCATCGGTCAATTGATTAATTAGCCGTTGGCAATATTGCAGACGCATAGGAATAATCCTCCGGTAGTAGATCTTGCACAGGTACAAAATGATATGGATGTTGATTGTCATCCTTGAATATATACTGTGGACTGTGTGATGGCTAACATCCACAAGGCAAGCAATTCCTCGTGTACTGCTTCTAGATTCATTGATGACTATACCGAGTGACCCAAAAGTCTGGAAACTATTAAATATCTCGAGAAATACATTTCGAATTAGAAAATTACGAAATACGTGTTTTTTTTTATTTTCAAAGATTTATTCAGACGTGACACGTGGGTGAGGGGTAGTTTTGAAAATTTAAATGGGAACCCAATTTTTTTGTATTTTTGATTCTGTATCTAAAATTGTTTATGGACTGAAAAACCATTCCCACTCCCCCACACTTTTACGGGGATTGGGAGAAATGAAAAAAATCTTTAAATAAAAATGCAATTTTCTGATAAGTTTTTTGGATTCCGAATCGGATCCTGTAGAAAGTGCGCTTCTCTTATTATTAGACATTCATTTAATGTTGTAATTGTGGAAAAACTTGAAATGTACAACTTCACTGTTTATTCCGTTCTTTCCAAGTGTCTTCTTTGGGTAATAATACTTCTGATTGCTTCTTCGTTTCTTTTTTGTTCCAATTAAAGTTCAATACCTTTCTTCTAGATATCTCTTTTTTTCGCATAATGCTCTTGCTTTATCATTTTTGATTTTCTAATATCTTCTTTGGCAAGCATTAACATTTTTTCTTCTTATAGTTAACTCTTCGGTCTACCTGAGGACCGTTTTACCTCGCAAAATTTTCCTATTTTAATATAAAATGATTTTTTGCATCAGTGTAAATTTACAAATATTACAAACATCAAAGTTTTCTGTTTTCATTAAACTGTAACGCATCTGTCAAACTAACGTCAAACTAACCTTACTGTAAGTTATCTTCAATGCATTGGTGCACAGATGAATGTTACAAAACAACTTGTACGGACAAGAAGACGACAATTTTCTTAATATTTGTAGCCTTAGTCATTGTTGGATTGCTTAGTTTTAGCATATATTTAGTAACTAAACCCATAAAATGTGAAGTGGATGAAATTCCAGAAGCAGCAAACCGAATGTTCAAAAGATTTTACAAAAAAGTACCTCGGTGTCGAGAGACTTCCATATTACTTTACCCTCAAGTTGTTGCAATAGTAGAAAACGACACAGAAGTACACGTTTGTACTGGTGTAATAATTTCAAAAAAATGGGTATTAAGTGTGGCTCATTGCTTAGTTTTATGTGCTGACCATTCGTGCAATAATCTTGTTATACGTGCTGGAAGTAGCCATTCTAATAGAGGAGGGGAAGAGTATGCTATTATTCACGTGGAGATACATCCTCAGTTTAATTCAATAACTTTAAAATATGATATAGGACTATTAAAGGTAAAAAACTTTAACTTAAATGTTAGAAGTATTGAAATTGCCAAAATAAGCTCCGTGCCAGTACGGCCACACATGCACGCGAATATATTAGGATGGGCTCCTTATAATAAGGTAGATGTTATTTATCGAGATAATTCGTTAAAAAGGATTAATCTGACAATAGAATCTCACATTATATGCCAATATCGTCTAAAGGGTGGCTATAATAAATTTACACTTACCCATCGTATGCTCTGTGGAACTTATCCAACAAGAGGTGGTGGATGTTATACTGATGCTGGAGGACCTCTAATAATTAAAGGTGTTGTTGGAGGATTAGCAATGTTTGGACAGATATGTTATAGTTGTGATTATCATATGAGTGTACTTATAGACGTTTATTATTTTCGAGATTTTATAAAAAAGTTTACAAAACTTAAAGAAATTAATATTGATCGTATTAAAATTGTACATTAAAAAGTAATTAAGGCCATAAATAAATGAATAAATGTAAGAACACGACAGGCATTAATAAATTCCACTTACAGTTGTATATGATCTTTGTGTATTTATTTATCTTGCTAGACATATGCTGTATACCTACCTTTAACTGTTATCATTCAACATTTTCAAAGGTTTGTATGCATATGTGGAAAGAATATCAAAGAATCCTAATGTTCTACTGTTCTTCCCTCTTTTATACTCATTATTTTAAAGAATAATTAATAAGCAAGGCCAGAAACTTCATCATCCAAAGTATCTTTACAAAGTACCAAAGGTAGGCACTTAACTATAACAGTAGGCCAGTGAGGACCCCCCAAAAAATTGCCTGCTTACCTTAGTGCTCATCTGAAAATTATTTAAGTCTGCGTGTGTGTCTCATCAAATATGGTTATGCATTTTTTTTTGTTGCCCAATAAGGTTGCTGAATAAGGTTTTTGGCCTTTATAGGCAAACTCAAATTTGTTAGTTTTCAGGGCAAATTGAAAGGTCTTGTAAAGACCACCAAAGTGAAGTCTACTGAGAAAGTAATCTTTGCATCCTCTTATTTATTTTAGATTTTTATAGTACTTTCCATGAATTTATTTTTGACTTGTAAACATGTCGGGTTTATTGCTCTCAGAGCTACCCTATACTCATATTCTATATTAGGTAAATATTTTTAACAGGTAACTATCAATAAAAAGAAAAAAGACTTTTAGGATGAGCAAATCAAAATATGGTAGTAATATTTAAATATTCTTCTATAAAGCTTGCTTATAATGCGCTTTTTTTGTATAATGTTCAAGTTTTCCATATACTTTAGGAAACACTCTGTATGTGCATATATCTGTCACCTACAATTGTCATTGCAGAAACATAGAAAATACCTAGAAGTATTATTATTATTATAGAAATAAAACTTAAAAGAACACAAAATTAAATATTTTTTAAAATGGTTATCACATGGTCTTCTTTAACGCAATTACAAAAGAAGTTAATGATTATAATAGTTTGCCTGGCTGTTACACTTGCAATTCTGATTGGTTTTACAATTTTTCTTATAATTAATACAGATTTCCGATTAGGTCACTGCAAAAAAAGAATTAAACTACCACCTATTCCAACTCAATATTCTGGAGTCAAGAGCCAACACATAGATATTGTAAATGATACCACTACCACAGTAGCAGAAGAATTCTCAAAAATAAAGAAATTTATTGTTTCGTTGCATTATAAACATCCCATTCAAGGAAGAAGGGTTACTTTTTGTGCTGGAAGTATACTTGCCCCAAAGTGGTTAATAACGTCTTCTCTTTGTATGCATCAGAAATTATTGGGCAATATATATGCACGAGCTGGTTCACTTTATCACAATAAAGGTGGTACAATACATAAAATAGTTGATTTTATTATACCAGATTGGCGCAAAAATTATACAGAATATTATACATATCGATATATTAGTTTAGCAGAAGTAGTAACTCCTTTCAATGCACATGGTGCTGTTAAATTGCCAACAGATACTCATATACCTTACATACCAAATTATAAACTTTATACAGCAGGATGGGGAAGTTGTTTTTCATATACTGTTCAACCTAAATATGAAAAGCTTAGAATTGCAACTTTGCAAATGTACAATCCATCTATAGCTTGTAGAAATTATATGCAGACGGATGAACTGAAAGCGTTGACAGTAATTGAAAATGTTTTGTGTGCTGGGTAAGTTAATTTATTTATATTTTAATCCAACTGACTATTACTTTTCTAATATCATAGTATTTGGGAGAGATAGGTGTATACTGTCTCTTAAAAGTTTGAGCACGACTATTTAAATCAAAAGGCATCTCTTGTAAATGATCTGATTCTGCCATTAACTAAATCAGACAAAAACATAAAAACTGCACTCCATACAGTTTTATTAAGACTTTGCTGATGTACAGAACTGTCATTCAAATACATAGGTACTGCAGTTTACAACATACAAGGTCTCGTAAGATTTGGATGAAACTCTTTATGGTCACCCATTCATAATCCCATAAATTTCTAAAATTCTACATAATGTTCATTTTTACCTACTTCTCCAATATGTATATGCTGAAAAGATCTTCCTATTATATCTCACCACTGCTACTCAAAATTCATAAATAATGATTAGCAAATGGGTGACCAGGTGTTAATTAAGGGGAGGATTTTTTCAGTATGGTGTACAAGCAAATAGAGATAAACAACAATCTTGTCGAAATTTACTTTAGACTGGTATCTTTTTGGCAAAGATGCTTACTTACCTCAACAATGAAAATAAGAACAAATTGTAACCACAATTACAGTTTAAATAAAATTGCTATATTTAATGTGAGTAACTAATAACAATGATGATAAATACACAGATATCATATTTTATTAAATAAATGTATAATTTAAAAGCAATTAGAATCTTCTTCATTACTTGAACCCTCATCTTCTGAATCATCAAAATCAAAGTCAGAAAGATCACTACCATCCTCAGTTTTAAGTGAGTTTAGTTTCATCATCAAATCATCTTTTTGTTTTGCTTTATTTTCTTCATCAGTTTCTGCAGCTTGTTTATTCATGTACCTAATAAAAGTTCTTCTTTTCCGTTCAGGCAATGACTGTAATAATTTCTGCATTTCCGAATCTAATCGCTGTTGTTCTTGTTGATCAACACCACCATGAATAATTGCTTTTGCTTGACAACACTTAGTACACAATTCAAGCTTTTTACCACAATCTAAACACATCACATGATATGCATGACGTACGGTTCTTTGATCACATTTCACGCATTTTTTAGGTTGCGATAATGGTTTATATTTTTTATATTTTATTTTCCATTCTATAATCTCTTTACATCGTTGACACACTTCACTAACGGTGATATTATTTATTAATTTGGTCCGATGGCTGGTATCATGCAAATTATTTTTAAACGATGTTTTATTTTTATGTTTCTGAGGTCTACTGCGGCTACTGTTACCTCTTTGAGTACTCATATTATCTGAAATGATAAAATTAAAAAATATTGTAAATCAATCATACTAATTAAAAATAAAATTATACAGAAAGATGATACATTACAAAATGAGCTCTCATGCCCCTACGGATCTTGTAGCAACAAACATTTTTGGTCCATTAATACATAGAACTTGAGAAAATTTAATCAATAAGTTCAATAATCGAATAGGCATTGATCAAGATTATTTATTTATTTCTTAAAATGAATATTCAAGTATTGAAACGCATTTACTTAAGACACCCTATTCAAAAGTTTGTTTTTGGAAATGTTTTTGAGGTTATTTCAAAAACAAATGACGTTAGATTAAATTGAATTTCTTTTTGGTTTATCATTGGACATCAAACTATGCAGCTTGGTCCCAATTAATCGACCTTGTATCTCTTAATAATTTCAGAGATCTCAATAGTGAGGTTCAAATTTGATTGAATAATCCTATAAATGTGGTTGTTTTTTCATTACACACTCATTAACTTCGTTAGAATAAATTTTTCAAAAAACTGGGTTAGATAATTTCTTACATTCTTTCCAACAGACTAAGATAAAATGAAATCATCTATAAAACAAAAGGGCAGTGATGTGAAGAATAAGTTTTTTTTTAATGGAACACCCTGTATATTATTGGATAGTTAGATTGATTATGAATTTCTGAATACGGCACAACTTTTAGTTTTTCAATTGAACAATAAATAAAGTTGTAGCAATAATAATTAAATTACGCAAAGTATATTTTTCTTGGTACTTTACAACTTGTCAATGTCAATTGGTTGACAATTATAAACATTTGCGATAAATCTGACGTATGGTTTCGTCACAGTTTGTACCTTACGGAATCAGTTGGATCACTCAGGGCCTTTCTTTTGATCTTTCGTGTTCCTGGTTTTCGGTTTGCACACGCTAAACTAGACCACGCGCTTATAGACGAGGTTATATATGCAATTGATATTAAAATTTCACAACTAATGTAACTTAACCAACATTAAATAATTTCACTAATTCACTTACAGAATATGCAAGTTGATTTCACTCAAATAATACAAGCTTTTATGAGATTATTTCTTTGAAGGTTAAGGTTAGGTTATGTGCACGTGTTTTGCATGTTTTTACCTCTCTACTTCTGGATAGAAAATAGTGGTTTGTGCATAGACCGCGAGTTTCTTGAAGTGGAAGTCAAAATGTAGGGAAAGTGATCCAACTGATTCTGTAAGGTATAAACTGTGGTTTCGTTCAGAAATAAAAAGAACACTAGCGTGTTTATCCACGAAGATTAATTGGAGTAGAGTATTCCGAACACGCTCCAATTAATTGTACAATTTGCAAGTGCTACACCAATTATAACTGGCAATAATAACGCATGAATTGATTAAACATGAACATAACCTCATAAAAATTGTAATCTTTACCACTTTTTACTGTTTTTACTTTTTTGTACCCAGTCTAGGGTGGGTACAAAAGATCACATTGCGGACTTTTCAATATCCGAAAACGCAAGAGTACTATAGTAGGATGCACTGTTGTTATTTTCTAAACACAATTAGAGTAGTGCAGATGCGTTTTATTTAGTCCGAGTGTAATTTCTGAACGATAGCTATCGATGTTATAAAGCCGCATCGAGTTATAATGAATTCATGAAAATTCATGATGCGCACTTGGCCAACTTAATTTTTTAATCGATCGTTAGTGATTTTCAACAAACTCCGAAGAAGTCGTTACTGAATTTGCGAAGTCAGTCTGTCTGTCTGTATGGCTGTCCGCATTTTTTGTCAAATTTTGAAATTTTGACTTCAGATTTGGATTGTACATCAAAAACTAAAGACGACGTGGTATCTTGATTTTTTTATAACTCTTCGGGAACATGGTCAAAATGGCCGAAAATCGAAGATTTTCAAATTTTTTTTACTTTAGAATCGTATTCTACATCAAAAAATAAGAGAAACATACTTTTAGTTTTTTGATATCACCTCGGGAACATAGTCAAAATGGCAGCCAAAATTTGAAAAAAGTAACAAAACAGGAGTTCGTTGTGATTAAGCTATGCATTCCCAGATGTTTTTTACTATTTTCTTTAAAAAATATTGCATACACGGTGTTATGTAAATGTCAATAAAGCTTCTTCCACTGTGAGTGTTTATTGCAATCTGAAAATGGAAGTCCTCTGGAGCTTAGTTTGCTTGTACAAGTAGGCAGAAGTTAACATCTTCAACACAAAATAAACAAACTGTGGAGTCGAATCCAAATGAAACAAACGAATCTGTTGAAACAACAATTACCTTTAATAATGTACAGAACTGTTAGATTTCTCTTCTTGGAGAGAGTGTTAAAATTTGAATTATTGCCAAAAAGTAGATATGACAGGCATGCAGGTCTTGGATATACTGAAAAATCTGATGAAATCGGTTGTCAGCATTTTTTTTTAAGTTTTGACATTTCTTATGGTCTGTTATCAGGAAAATAATATCGATAAATTTTTAATTTCTTGTGATATTTAAAACATTTTTCTTCACTGTGTTTGTAACAAGCTTGCGAATTATTTGTTTATCCTGTTCCTGTATTTACATTATTTCTGAAGATTTCGTTCATATCTGCTTTGGTTTGTAATAATACCAGGAATATCTGTGATTGTAACCATAAATAAACTAAGCTTGGTGTTTTTTTGATAACATGTTTTTGACTCAACTGAGTAAATGGTAGTAATTTATTCTATAATCACTTTTATTAGTCTACTGATTCGATGAATTCCTAAATTCAAAGCCTCCTTGCAGGGACATATTTACGTTGGCTGGCGTGCAGCACCGCTGCCAAGTTTAAATTTATTTTTTTGGGACATTCATGTTTCCAGTTCTGGCATCTTAAGAAGCTGAGGAAGGCTGCTACCTGAGCTTTATTGGTATTTACGGGACACCCCGTATAACTCGACCGTAGTGTCTTTTTTTGAACTTATAGGGTTCCTACTCATTCAAAAAGCTTCACTTTATACTCTTCTTATATAAATAACTATTAATTAAATGCACATTAAAAAAGGGGAACATATAATAGCTATTACAAAATAATAGTAGTTTACGTAATTAGTCAGGAAAGCGATACTTTACTGGACGAGCAGACAGGTTTCAAGACGAGCCGAAGGCGAGTCTTGGAAGTCTGCAAGTGGTGGTGTCTGGTACATATAGGTATACCAAATTATGCTTTTATTATCTTTCCAGTTGATTTTACGGCAAATATGTAAAAATGTCAGGGATGGAACTAAATGTATTTATAATTGAGATTTTCTAATAGTTGGTTTATTTATACTGTATATTCTTAATTAAGTAATTTTTAAATGTAAGGTCCTGTACTTTAAATATTACCATAATTGGCAAATCTAAGAATGGAAAAATGTGGTCATTTGGATACAGCTTCTGACTTCTAATCTAGAGGTCCTGCGTTCGCTCCCCTCTGTCGGACACTTTGTGACGTTTTTAGTTTTTTCTTTAATTTTTATATTACGAAGTTTATTCATAAGTAGAATTATTCTGGTTAATTATTACAAAAAGAAGATGTCAAATAAAAATTAAAATAAAAAAAAATTATTAGTCGGCAGCAGGAGTCGAACCCGGATCTCCTGATTAGAAGACAGTATCTGTAACCAAACAACCAAATTCTTCATTTGTTCAAACTATCAAATTTTAATATCTGAATGGCAGCACTTTAAATTTGTATTAAAAATTAATAATAAAATGCATTTCATAAATAATGTGTAAATCAAGTTGGACAGTATTTAATTGTAAACATTTTTTGCAGTTAGATATTTGATGTAAAAAAGTTGAAACAATATAAAAGCAGAAATCACAAATAAATTAAAAACCGTTAGAATTTTTTCGCAAAAATCATGTTGTCTGTGAAGGTGACAAAAACAAAATTGTAAATATAAAAAAAATATACGCTCAGAACTGTTTGGGTTGGTTTTGCGTAAATAATTATGTAATTATTCGCAATTTTGGTTTTGTATTTCTTAAAACTGAGGGAAAGTGATAGTGAAGAGTTTTTATGTACACCTCCAGAAGAAGAATAAATTAATGTTTTCTTGAAGTTTGTACTTTACCTGACTAGTACGGTAAAGTACTTTCCTGACTAGTCAAGTAAAATCTAGTTTCCATAACAAAATAAATAAAGAAAAGCCTACTTTCGAATACGGTGTTAGAAAAAAAAATATTGTTCACAACTATAGGAATATACAGGGTGTTTCCTAATGATAGTAAAAAAATTTAATAGATAATTCCTAGGCTAATTATAAGTAAAAATAGTTCATATAAACAAGTGTCCTAAAATGCACCCCTTTCGAGATACAGGGCATTAAAATTTATAGCCCACAAATTATCTAGTTGTTGGTCATCCACAATGAGTCTATATAGTTAAAGTCCAAGTCTTCAAGTTATTGAGATTAGACATCAGACATCAAAAGATCAATAATGCAGTTTCATGATTAAAATACAAAATCAATTATCTTTGGAACAATTTATTTGTGTTTAATACCCTGTGTATTTGAGTGTACTGAAGGAAGATACAATACATACCTAGTTAGAAATAAATAATTAGTGATCCCTAGTTTACTTCAACATACAGGGTTGCAAAAAGAAACTTGGAAACATGCTACTCTGCAAAATTGGTAAAAAGTATGCATTTTTTTCCATGTTTTAATATAGAAATTAAAAGAAAATCTTCAAATGTTTTTCTGTACAACCATCATCTTGCAATTTTTAAATGCAACACCCTGTATGTGATCCCGTATTTTGACAGGAATTTTCAAGGCGAATTCAATGATACGAACCATAAGGGTTACTATATTCATTGTGTAAGATTTTGAAGATAATCAGCATTTTATCTACTCAAAGATTTCACTATTAATTTTTATAAAAATTGAGTTAACCCATGAAACAACGGAGAAAATGGAACTAAGAAAACAATGACATGCTACCAACAGCAGTGATTAGGCGCTGCCAACAATTATTTGTTTGCAAACAAGTGCTGCCAACTATCTAGCAATCGTATGCTTTCAATGCGACCACAATTTTATAAAATATATAATTTCGAATGACTTTCTTAATTCCATTATTTCTGCTGTTTCATAAATTACTTGATTTTTATAAAAATTAATAATGAAAGCCTTTACAAAAGAATAAATCAATCAGTAAGATAGCAATCCTCATATCATTCAATTCACTTGAAAATCCCTATCGAAATGGCAAAAAATACATACTTAAAGTTCCTCAAATTTTATCTGCCTATTTCTTACTGTTTCCATACTTTTTAGTAACCCTATATATTCCCTACACAGATCTGTTTCAATCTTTTTGCGTTCTCCTCAATAGAAGATAAACTTTTACAATTTTAACATCTTGTTTTATTTGCTGTGTAAACTTTGAGTCTTTAATTATTAATCTGTATTGATAACTTCAATTTTTAAGGTTGATTTGATTTCATATTAAGGTATGTATTTGTAAATTTATATTTGATAATATATTTTACACGAGCTAAAATTTAAAATATCCCGGGTTCATGATCTCCAGTACATAATTTCATTCCATACATAATATTGTGACAATAATAAATAGGTATTAAGTATAATTAAACAATACTAATAAATAAAATAACAATAGACTTGCACCAACAATTTAATTACTACAAATTTTCATTAAATACATGCTATTTTGACCTCACACCATGTAAGATACTATCACGATTTGCTGCCAATAGCTCACTTTCATATTTATGAATTTCTTCCAGTTGTTCATTACATAATTTCTGTAATTTTTCCAGTTCTACGCTTAATTGTTGCAGAACAGCTCGATTTCCAATTGCTAACGATGTCTGCACTTCAGCGTGTACTATTTCTGATAGACTAGAAGCTAATGCTTCATATTTATTTAATTCTTCCTTTAATTCATTTCCTTTGACTCTAAATGTAGTTAGTTTATCCCAGTGCTCTCCCACAGGACCTATCTGTGTATTTTCTTTAGTTATCTCAATTTGTTTAATTAGATTTTCTTGGTATTCAATACTAGTTTGTAGAATGAGTGTTCTAAGAACACGCATTAGTTGTGCTAGATATTTTTCTCCTTGTAAGGTGGCTCGTTTAATCTCTTCTTCGAAGTTTGCAACTAATTCATCATTTTCACTCTTTGCATATACACGAGTGAAACCGCACAAGCCACTTACCACTACGAAGTTCCATTTTCGAATTGTTCTTGAATTTATTCTCTTACTCTTACTTGAATTCAATATTGTGCGTTTAGTAAAATTGCTTATTATCTTTGGAGAACTTGTACGAAAAATGTATCGGAACATTTTAACAAAGAAATGAATTTTTCAGAGATTTGAAAGCTCCCTCAAATGATCAATGCAATATTGATGCTGGAGCGCCTTTGACGCACTTGGGAGTTATTAGAGGAGTGTCATGGTCTGGTAGATCCTGCAAAAATTATCCCACTGTTTATGCGAAAGTAAGTCTGTATACTAATTGGACTTTGAAATACATCAATTCATCGATTCTTGATTTATGAATGTAAGAATAGTAAAATTATAAATAAATACCTCATGTAAAAAGCATACAAGGATTTATCTTAAAACTGTGTAATTTAAACTTGGCGCCTTCCAATTTAATTAACGGGCGCACTTTTACTATCTGTCATTCTCTAACACATTTGACATAAATTATCGAAGATTACTCTGTTTCGTGACGCATTTCCATTCGGCTGATTGGTGCGTCAGATTTTTTTAAATGAAAAATAACCCAGTAAACAAAAAGTTAACCTCTAATTTTTGGTCGTCTCGAAAACCTTACAATAAATTTATAGTTATTTCACTATGGGGACTGTCTTAAGAATCTACGAAAACGCTTTAAGAAGATATCCTTTATTAACTTCGTCTATTCAAACTTCAATGTTAATGGCAACGGGAGATATTATAAGTCAAACCGTTATTGAAGAAACCTCCTTGAAGAAGGTCAATTTAAAAAGGACAGCACAATTTGCTAGCGTAGGATTGTTCCTTGCGGTATGTATTTATTTAATATAATATTAATTTTATTAACTCACCTGTATTCACTATAAACAAGCACTTTTTATTAATTAGGGACCTGCACTAACCACGTGGTACAGAGTTCTTGCCAAGACGTTTGGAGATAAGGGTCATACGTCAGTGGTTCTCAAAAAAGTGGCACTTGATCAATTCGTGTTTGCGCCAGCTTTTATTGGTGTTTTCCTTACTGCCCTTGGTGTAGTTCAAGGAAAAGATCCTCAAGTAACTGTGGCTGAAGTAAAGAAGAATTATTTAGATGTTGTAATATCAAATTATAAACTCTGGCCATGGGTTCAACTTGGGAACTTCTATTTGGTACCTTTACGATATCAAGTATTAGTAGTTCAGCTTGTTGCTATTTTATGGAATACTTACTTATCGTGGAAAACGCAAGCAAGTGATGTTATCAAGACGAAAGATGTCAGTACTAATTTAGTAGAACAATGACAACAAATTTTAATTGTTAGATATTACTATTATTTTCAGTAATAAGGTCTTGAGCTTATTGTTGAGAGTTTTAATCATTTGATGAAGTTACCAAACCAGAAAAGCTTTTATTATTAGGTAGTACAAATCTAACATTTACAGTAGTTTCTACTTCGTTCATTCTCAAGTATTAAAACTCTACCGAGCTGTTTTATTTAAAATTAATTACAATTATTTAAAATAAATTAAAATGTCTTCCAATCATCACAGTATCAAAACTTGTATTGATATTTGATATTATATGACTAGAGATATATGTGTGAAGTGAATTTTGTAAATTTAAGTAATTTTCCTTTTTATATTTTTTAATATATCTAAATTCGGTATAATAAAGAAGCACATTTGGAAAAACCGAAATTGCATTTTTATTGTTGAAATGTCTATGTTCATTTATTCTTATGAAACTAAAATGTAATGGTTATCATTATCTACAATCTGAAGTACTTTATAAATACAAATATTAAGCCAATGCTGCTACTATTATATTATTATTATTATTATTATATTCATTTCATATTTTCTTAGATTACTATAAGTTATTCCTTCAAGGTAAGAATGTACTCTGATGTTTCTCTTTAGCCTGGTGGCCTGTTGGGAATTGATTGATGGTAGGCGTAGGCAGTGGTCAGATTGGCATTAAATGGTTTGCTATGGCAAACTCAACAATTTAGCTCTTACAGTCTGTTTCAATATTATAGAATTCAAAGTAGGCTTTGACAACCTTATTTTTGCAGTCTACAACAAATTCAGGTTTACAACCTAAAAGCACAAAAATTTTGACAACTCATGTTTACTTAAAAAGATGGCACAAATCACAAATGCCAAGCAAATGCCAGACCTTTAACCAAAAAATATTTATTTAGTGACTCGCTAAAAGTACACCTGTAACAAAAATATCACGTCTAGGCCTACTCTCAATTCTATATCATTGAAACAAGCTATAACTAGCACCTGGATGCATTGTTTTACAACCATTTTAAAAATAAGTTGTTTGATGTCAGTAATTTGACATATTTTATTTATTATTTAATAATACATACACGATTTGTATTTATATACAAGTTTTCAAAGTTTATTAAAGTTTTACAATTATTAAATGGTGGACCCTGATTTAGATATACCTAGCTGTTTTAACAATCCAAGAAATTTAAGACTCAACTGCTTATTTGTAATTTGTCATGTATTTGCAACCGCCGCCTAAAGACGGGACAGTGAGAAGATGCAGGAACGTGCTATAATTCTATTATTGTGTTTTACAATTTTTATTGTTTTTATTCGTTTTATTCTTTTTAACCGTACAATTCTTTACATGATGTAACAATACAAATTAGCCTATTAAAGTTTTATTTATTGTGTTATATGTAAGAATTATTGATGATGATAATGCATTTGATATTTTCATGAATCATAAGATTCCAGTGTTATTTCCAATGTTATTTATTTGATAATTTCTACTGTACACTTTATTATAATATACATAATGTACTTATAAAGTAAACCGACAACAAAAGATTAGTAACTTTTATCTACGACTCTTCAATAATATAATTGTTATACGTATAACCATAGGGATATAACCATACCCATAAAACACTAGTGAATAGTATGGATTTTATTCACTGGCGGTGTTTTGTTGGTTGCCTACTTATAGATATAAACAAAATAGAAATTGTTATAATCTCAAACTATTTATTGTTAGAAAAAAAATTTGGACATCGTCTTCAGAGGATTCTTATTGTATTCCAGGTCTAAAACTCTCTTTGTGAAGATTGTTTACTTTCATTGACTTCTACATATTCAAGAATTTGGACATCGCCTCCCTCAGGGGAATCCACCTCCAGATCTTCCTCAGAAGTGTTAGAATCGTAGATAAAACGTCGTATTCGACTTGCACATAATGGGCATTATTCACTCGGATGATTTACACACTCGCCTTCGGCTCGTGTGTAAACTTCATTCTCTTGAATAATAGCCTATATTATGTGCTCGTTGAATAATATACTATTATTGTTACAAAACGTACAGGTACCACTGATATTTGACTTCAATTACAAATAAATAATTAATTTTTAAAAATGTAGTGTTTTTCATATACGTGATTTTTTTTACATAAATAGCTACTTTAGATTGCTCTAGATATAAATTACTTCAATAGCTAACCCGATTTAATTTTTCTATTGCAATCAGAGGTTTGATTCGGCGTCACCTTTTGCCGTAAAGGTTACGCCGCTTTCGGGAACTAAGCAATGTTGCCAAGCTTATGTTTCTTTTTTTGACTCGTGTAAAGAAACCAGCTGCGTTAGAGAGTTCGCGTTTAAAGTTTTGTCATCACAGTTGATTCAGAAAGGCGGCTACCTGAAGCTTTTAACGCAGTTCAGAGACACTCTGTATTTTTTTATTAATTTAAAACATAATCACAACGAAAGCATTAAAATAAACAAAACATTTCTAGGGCATGGATCTAATGACTAAGGAGCGGCATGAAATAGTTGATGGCCCAGTAAACTTGTCAGTATACGTCACCGCAACGTATTTAAACACGTTGAGTTTATCGATATTACTGAGGCGGACGATTAGACATGTGCAATTTGCGTAGGATAGTGACGTATTTTCTACAAGGTCAGTGGTGTAACACATTTTCGTTTTATATTTTCAGTTTTAATTATTACAAAGGTGCAAATATGTCATTGTTTTACTATTATAAATACGAATTTACAATTGAATAAATGAAAATTAATCATAATAAATATAAAATTTGTTAGGGTTTGAAATACTTTAGCTTTATTAATACTTTAATGTAATCATAATACCGTTGTTGTTGGTGGTATGTGAGACACTATGTAGCAATGCAATGACTAGAAGAAAATGACAAGGAAGATGGCGATAATTTTTATTATTGAATAAAAGTTAATTAAACAAAATTCAAGAAGCTTTTTATTTCTTCGGTCCAAAATATTAAGAAAATTAAACGATAGATGAATGACACTTTAACAATACTGAGAAAAATTAAGCAAGGCCAACGTTATTTAGCGATCGACTCCCTATATCCAAGTATTTGGTAAACGCTCCGCCACTGGCACGATTACGTCACCGATACGTTTCATGACGCATCAACTATTCTCTGCCGCTCTTTGCTAATGACTAATATGTGCCTATTTCGAAGTTTGAAGTACACAGCCTGTCCAGGTTTGGTTTTATATTTGAGATACTCACACTGAACTCCTTTTCTATTTGAAGTTTGTTTCTTTAATTAGATTTTAAAGCAGCTACAGCAGAAAAGCCAATTTCGCACAGGTAAGAAGTGGGAAGTTTGCTTTAATACAAGAATAACTGCAAGACCAGTTCAGCCCAGAAATTTTTTAAAGACTTATTAGCAAAATTTGATTTTTCTGAGCTACTTGAAAAGAAATCTATCAGTTGTTCTTCTTCTTGCTGCGATAGGCTGGTAGATGTCAAATGGATTTATTACCCAATTCCGGTTAAATCATTTAATGTATTTTTCTACGACAAAAGTATTTGCGGAAATTAGTACTTCTCTAAATGACTCTCCAGTGTTTTTAGCAACATTTTTTTTATAGTTCTCTTCCGGCGGGTAACTCAGGATAACTTACACATGGTGGGAAACAACAAAAAGCAGTTCTTTTTATTTTGTTATTCCGTAACTGTACCTATCGTTACTGCTCTCTGTTGCTTCATCAAGTTGTATGGCAAATAATTTTGCAACTAATTTAAACTTAAGCTGTTACTGAATATCCACAGATATATCGATCGTTAATTATTTGGCAAATTGTATCGTTTGATAGAGAAATCTTCTTAAGTTATTGTTTAGCACAGCTTTCACGGAACATTGTTTGTGCAATGTCTATAGCAGCTAATAAAATAAGTAGCTCTGCAATCGTATGTGGCTTTCTACATTTGGTTATTTTATAAGCCACTTTGTACGATGCCAATAAAGTTTTTTCACTTACTGTGAGAACTTTGTGGTTTGACATCTGTTTCTCGAAAGATCTGAGTTTCTCTGCAGGGCTTACCAATATATTCTCTGTGCAGGGTTTTTAAATGCCTGTTCAATTTACTAGGTTTCATGCTATCTACTGCCAAAATTAGTTCCCAAGCCAGGAATAAAAAAAAATATTTGAGTGTCCTAAATTGTTCATTACCCTTTGCTCTAAATTTGGTAAAAAGTTTCCGCAGTCAGGGCGTCGGGTTTGGGAAGGGGGGGAAGGGGCCCGGAAAGTGCATTTTCACAGTTTTTTGCAAATATCTCGGAAACTATTCAATTTACCTTATCTTATAAACAACTAAAGAACGTAGAATTTTCCACAAAAAGGGTCCTATACATTTTCTTTGCTATACTCAATAGTTCAGGAGATATAGAGGAATAAAATCTATTCTTCCGTCGCGAATTGTAGAAAGTTGTCACTTGAACTCTCCTTGCACCGGTTGATTTGTAACAGTTACATCTGGTGACGTAGAACATCCAAGTTTTGCGTTTTTGTGGATCAGTATATAGAGAGGACACACCGTTGCTAGCATCAGCAATATCATCTGCCTGCCCATTAGGGGTTGAAAATTAGTAAATTTTTCTTAGTTTCCCATCACCTCGAACCATTTTAAATAGGGCTGTTTTACCTTTCCTATATATTGAGGACACAGAATCGTAGCCTGTAAAGGCATTTATACACACAATAAAACAGATTTCATGTCCCCTATTGTGAGTTATTTGATTGGTTGCCTTTGCCGGGCACAATCATTATCAAGCTGCAGTTGAGGGGAGTAAGAGTAATTAACATGACCTATAGGTCAGTGCCGTCATCTACTACTCTCACCTCAAATCTTTTTTGAGCTTGTGTGATTGTTCTTTGAACAATCAGAGTATCTGCGTCTCCAGGGTCTTAAAGCACCTTACAGCTTCTTTCTTTCAAATGAATTGTCAGAAGGGATACTAGCTGTTCCTTATTTTTTGGGTTTACAACAAAGGGATTTGAATGCGGTTTTTTTACTTTTACATCTACATTGCCAGCTGAGCGAGACTTTCGCAAATGTTTCTCATCTTTAGTATTTAGTTATTCTCTGCAGCCATCGAACACGACAACAACTTTTCCGTAATAGAAGGACACATAGTCACAGTATTTTTGCAAATTAATCGGAACGTCTATATCTTCTGAACTATTGAGTGTAGCAAAAAAATGCATATGACCTTTTTTGTGGAAAAGTGTACGTTCTTTAATTGTTATAGAGCAAGGTAAGCCCCAAATTGAATAGTTTCCGAGATATGTGCAAAAAATTTTGAAAACACACTATCTGGATCTCTTCCTCCTACCCCTATCACAAACCCGACGCTCTGACTGCGGATACTTTTTACCACATTTAGAGAAAAGGGACACTAAAACGTTTTTTTTTGAATTCCCGGGTTTGGGTGTTTTTTGGTCTAATTATGCTGTACTAACAACTTACGAGTAAACGCGTATTTTCAATCCAGAAAGTTGGAGACTCATTGGTATCTGCCGCGAACATTCGGGTAACAGTTAAATCATTTAATAGCACGGCGCGACTGCACTACATCGGCAACAATACTCAGCGTTGCCAAATCAAGTTTAAATTCCCGCGTATTAGATTATTTTATATTATGCAAGGGGCACAGAATTATATTCAAGGTAAAAAAGGGAACGCGAAATGGATTAAGAACCAATGACACAACCTACTATGAAATGTCACTTTCAAGTTAGGAAAGTAAGTACATCAGAGACAAGAATTGAAAATAGTAGTAATGAGGATTCTTTAAAAGCAGAATTTTTCCCCTAAGAGGTATTTTAACTGATGAGGAGGTCATAAAAGGACTATCAAGAGAGAGTGGATTTTGCGGAAATTTTTTATCTCGTAATAAGTTTAATGAAAGTATTGATTGTCAAATGTCAAGATGTCAACTTGGATTTATGGGCCGGTAACTTTGTTATCGAGATGTTTTGAGACGATTTAAAATTTTCTTTAGAGTTTTGCTTTCTCGATGATCCAGACTGGAATAGCAGCAGATCTTGATCTTTTCAAAAGCATACTTAAACAGCTTTATTTTTCATATTCATCATCAACATGTAATGGAACGTGAGTATTTCACGTTTCTCGTAGGATACTTACCTAATGATGGGGATGAGAGATTTATGTTGTGTACTACTTGAGACAGTCTAGAACGCTAGAATTAATTATAATTAGTTAACTTCGGTATAACTAATCAAAGTGCTCTTTCAGATGAATGTTGATTGAAAGATACTAATTCCTAAATTACAGTTATTTCAAACAATTTTATAGGTATTCGAAGAAATAAATTTTATGTCTCATTTTCATAAACCTAGTTATATATTTGTTATCGATTTCAAATAAAAGTAATCTCCAGTTTACTTCGCAGTTACAGCTAAGGAATTAAGCTAAAAACTTTAAAGCCTTCTTACTTTACATTTACAGCTACATCCGCAACTGTTTTTGTCGTAATATCCTGCATAACTGACATGGGCGGGTGTTTTGGAACATGATTTATGCATGCGTCCCTCGATACAGACGTTATGGACGTTATTTGCACACTTTACATTTCATTGACCTTATTTTCCCGAATTATATTGAACTTGCCTTGGACCCTTTCCTTTAAATTCAGCAATTCCAAACATGTTTTTAAAACTTAGTTTCCTGCTGCCAGTCATAAATCCAATAAACATCTAACTTGTACTGCACAAGAACCAAAATTGGCCCTTACCTATTATCAGAGAAAAGTAACGTTTGTGTTTCGGCAGCCTCTTATTGTTTCTTCTTTGCTTGTAGTTGAAAGTTTTTGCCTTCTCTCAAAAAGGTTTTAAATGTATAGAAAACGAATTAGACATCTGTAAGTATTTATTACTTCTTTTCAATTTATTTTGTACATGTTATACATCCTTATATGTCATAATAAATAATCAAACACAAATTTGCAACATACCTAATATTACAAAAGAAAAATAACTGAAAATAATAAAAGTGTCAACAAAAATTAAAACAGACATTTCTATTTTTCAGCTACTGTAGGAAGTATACAAGTAACATATAGTGGTCATGAAATCGTTGTAAGAGTCCACAATATTTCCATTTTTTCTATAAATTTAATTCAGTTTTAACCACAACCACAATTATACAGCCTGAGCCGTGGACATAATAAATACTTTGAAAATACGCTCGTGTTTGTGATTTACATTTTAGAACAGGTAGATGAAGTTAGGTACATTCACTTATTTTTAATACTGTGTAGGCCATAAGCTAAATAATACTGCTACAAAAATAAATAAATAAAGCTATCTAACAGCATGCGAACATGCTTCTTATGTACGTGTCTTTACTACTGACTAGTATATTTCAGTTAAGTATTTTAATAAACCAGTTAATTTACTTTTAAAGGTACTTTCTATTTTATAAATAAAAATTACTTTTAAGGTGACAACACCAGAAACAACTTTCCTTGTCCATTTTTAATTCTACTTTTGATTTTCTGGATACTAGCTAACAAGTTAAACATTACTGGAATGTTTATTTCGGAGATCTGTATGAACTTAGAAGCGCGACGGACTGACTAATAAATAAATAAAAAAGAATAGAAACGGTGCAGTTTTGATTTAGGGCTTGTTTCAATAAAAACTGCATCGTTTACAGCTGGTTATAATTATTATTCGTTTATAGATTATTATCGTATCCGAGCGCGCCTCTGTGTCCAAAAGTTGCCCTCTTTCCAACAGATGATAATAAGTTTCTGTTGCGGTTCATGCCTTCTAACTGTTTCTTTCTTGCGATTTCTAATAAGAGCCTGTTGCGTAAAACATCTAACGAATTTACAATGGATAAGGATGGTCCGTTATTTAACCCTTGTCTTTTAATTCGTCCTTCTCCCGCCAAAGGTTCCTGGAAATATAAATGTGTGTCAGTAAGTTGTATGCAGTTGAAACAAAATTATTATGTGCTCAGTTAAAGGAATTCTTCTATCTTAGGTATGCTATGGTTTCGGCTCTATTTATCTGAACACATGTGACATTATAATTATGCAAATTCATAAAAACAAAATATATAAAATAGAAATGTACAAAAAAGAAAAAAAGCGTAAGATAGGTTCCAAGACTTTCTAATCTTTCATATTTTTTATGGAACGAAAATAAAGTTTGGTTCATAATATGAAGAGAATAAGTTAACTTTGAGTTTGTTTCTGGATACAGTAATACCTCGTTCCTTAGTGAATTCCCTACTTTTTCTTCTTGTCTGTATATTATTTGAATTCCGAGCAAAAATATTTAATTTCCAACTCTTTAGAAAATCTATTAGCACCAGTTAGGGTGATTTCAAAACTTCGTGCTCTAATGGTATCTCAGAAAACGATGAAGCAACTAACTATAGGAAATTTTGAGCAACTATAGATTTTACTGAAGGTAGCTGATATAAAAAAAGGAAAGTTATAATTCCGACTTAGCAACTAAAAGAACTATGGAATGGTCTTTAGCCAAAAAAAAGACTTTTAAGAAAACCACAGTTTTGGTATCCACTGAAGAGACTGCAGTAAACTCGAGATGGTTAAGCTGAGGTTAGGACAAGTAAGTTGATCTAAAAGAGTAAATTTCAAAATCACCAAGTCATAGTATGACCAACATACATACAGTGGCACTATCAATGTGAGCTATTTTTGGTCTGTGCAAATAATCTGAGTAACTTAATAGTTTACTAAAAATAGAAATCAACCCGAAACTAATTGCAGCAAAAATCTTTCTTTTGCTGTTAATTTTCTCTTAGTTTCTGGAACAACTTGTTAAAAATGTAGGACACCTTTAAAATGGGAATGCAATAAGGCGGGCGGCTGTTCCGTAGAACAATTTTTGCTAAATAACTTTATTGTTATCCCCCTATTTATCAAATTTGTTATTAAGCTTCTTTTAAAAAAATGTATAGAAGCCCAAAATTGGTTGAACAGGCAATAAGAAAAAAATCTCTTCCAAGAAATTTGGAAACTTTCTGATGAATCTGTGAACATAGGAAGTTAATTTAGAAACGTTAACGTTACATCTTATTATGGAGATGAAATCATCTGGTACAGGTAGAGAACTCATCATAAGAACCTGTTGACTTTTCAAATTCATCTAAAGTCCTCTGATTGTAAGTTGTTGAAGTTGCTCATTCAAGTAAATTCTTAATGAGTGATACTGCACTGCTAAAGGGGTTTTGGAGATAATCGTGTGTCCTCGTTTTCTTTTATAAAAGCATTACCAATGCATTTTTGATGATTTTGTCTTGGATTTTGCTAAAATCTTTGGCCTTTTCCAACAAGAACCTACCCTCTTGCAGTTTTCTCAAAACTGTTCCTTTTTCAATATTCAAGAAACGAGATGTGTTGTCACATCCACAAATCGCATGAACAAAATGAAGATATAAAAAAATTTCTTCCCTATTTCTTCCCTATTTGTTTCTTTCAGTTCTGTTCTCGTCATCAGATGTGAAATACACAAGAATTAAGAGTTTCAGATTGTTGCGTCCTTATACCATACACCAAGCAATGCTAGAAACCTCCCGACCTAGGAGACTTAGGGTAAGAGCGACTATGAATAAAGAAAAATCTTATGTGTTGAATAACTTAACTTACTTTAATGTCAAACCAAACGGAAAGCCCGGAAAATTAAAAAAGTCTGAACAATTTGAACAGCTCGAGGGGCACATAAAGCCCTAGAGGTCCAGAAACTTAGAAACTTGATACAGCCTCTTACAGATTAGTAATATGATTTCTTTAGGGGATGGAAAATAAACACAGAATTTTTATTTATGCCGAAGTTAGTGTAGTATCGAATAATAAGAAATAATGTAATTGGAGTTAAGTCTACTTTAAGCGTCTGTTGATATTATCTGAGTTGAAGAGTTTTTACTACAGTTTTATTTAGACTATTAATGGTAAAAAAAGAATAGTGTATATTGGGAAGAGCATTTTGAGTTATTAATTCATCCAACACAGAAACTATTAAAAATGTATCAACAATTCCTCTTTCCTCTTTTCTTCAAAATGGTGGGTTAAACAGAAGAATCGTTTCCAGCAGTCAGGAGAAGCTATTTATACGTTCCTTGGCAAATAAATCGTCTCAAGAACAAGAAAACAGTAATTATGTTTTGTCTTAATCTAAATTCAATTACTTCATACTACATCCAGCATTAGAAGCTAACATAGGGATCCCATCTGCCACTACTTTAAGCAGTTCATCTATCACACAGCACGGCTAATCAAAAGAGCGTCATTATGACTGAGTACAAAGAGGACCTTGCATGTCTGTTTTCAGACTCCAAAAAGACCCCCCCATCAATGAGTGTTCGCAGAAAACAAGAGGGCAGTATTTAAAAGTTTACACAAAAGCGACTCGTATGTTCATACATAAATCGTCTTGGTCTACCATACTCTGGACCTGCATATGACAATGTTCTTTATAAAGTGAAAAAATTGTTTTAAACTTCCAAGAAATATTACTTTAGTGTTGAAGGAAGTTTGCAGTCCTACGAAAGTGAAAAGAAATTTTTCCATACATGCAACGTTGTCGGTATTTGGCTTTCTTTCTCGAATTAGGTTGTTGAACAAAAGAGGGTTGGATCGTAATCAACTAATAGATCTACTGATTCATTGTTGATTGCAAAGAGAAATAGTGACTGCAAGGGTGCAGTGGTAAGTATGGATCAACAGAGACAACTAAATTTTCTGCAAGCGATAGTATTGGTGGATGGAGGTTGAGTTGGTGACGATGATTCACAGCGACATGATAAAGATGAAGTTTTAAAAGAAAACAACGGTAGTGCTGAAGTGTTAAAGTTGGAACAACAATTAAAAGTTGAAGTTCCATTAAGCAAATTGAGTTACAAGTTGATGGTGTTGATGGTGGACAGTTCACGATTATGGTAAATGTCGAGTTTTGGCTGTTGATGACGAAGGATGAGGAGCATGATGGTGTGTGAATCAAAAACACCGCATTTTGCGCTATAGGTGATTCGAGCGTACTGTCGACCGCCCAAGGAAGCTTTCTGACAGTTGTGATAGTTGTCGGAGCTATGGAATCGCAAGCACAGAAAGCAGGTTGGAGGTACGGCGGGAGATCCAAACCTCAAGAATGCAGACCGGTCGGGATAGGATTGAGAAATGACCACAATCGGGCCTATGTCAAAATTCATCTAAAAATACAGGAAGCCGATTGATGGAGTGGCAATGTTTTTCGATTCGAAACCTTTCCTTCCTTGGCTGGATGACTTGAAGGCGTGGAAATATGAGCAGCAAGCAATGTGGAGGTTTCAAACCTCAACTTGATAGCAGGTCAACTCGAATAGAGTGACTGTCAGTTATGGCCGATGTTTTCCCTTGTTAGTACAATATAGTCTCTCTCCTTTGAATAGTGAACAGTCGTTTCAACAATCAATAGGTCAGCATCTTAAGTTAAGTATTTCTCTCCACAACCAGATATTTACTAAACATGCCAATGAAACACTACTTGTTTGCCTTGTTTACTTTGCTTCTTGGAAAGAAAAAGAATTTTTTCTGAGACGACCGTAGGTACATTCTCTCTTCCTCTAAATCGTTTGTGCTTCATCTTTTTTTCTTTAATATCAGTAATCACAGATCACAAAATTTTCTTCCTCTTTTAGACATATTTGTCAGAAATTTGTTAATACGATTTTCCACTGTTCTATGGTAAACGATCAAGTAGCGAACACCATCGACTAAGCTTAAAAAGTCATTTTCTGTAAGACTGACTCAGCGATTGTTGGATTTCAAGACAATGTTTGAAAAGAAATCTTATTGTAAATAAAATAGTGAGTAACTATTTTTTTTTATTAGAATAATAGCAAAAAAAGTTATTTTGAAAAAACTGCAGAGGGGTCCTACAGAGCAACTGTCACATTAGATGCGCCATTTTAAAAGTGTTCCCCCTTTAGATGTTTAGTATTTGTTTGTAGTGGCAAAAGAAACCTATGAAAAACTGTATGTATTATAAAAAACAAACGAACGCAAAACGAAAGTTGTACAAATTATTTGTCAATTATGCCAAAGCAAGTTCTAGAGAGTCATTAAATCATTTTTGGCGAGTCTTTCAACAAATAATTAAATAATATCTGAACTTTAGTTCTAGACATGAGCTATATTGTTTATAATCAGTAATAGATGGCGAGCTACTAAAATAGAGGGTGTTTTAGAAGGAATGGTTAATACATACTTCGAGAATTAATAGTATCAGTAGGTTTTAGAAAGAAATTATATTGACAAAATGCAGCTCTTTGAATCTAGGGGGCGCAACTATTCCTATTTCTCTTCTTCCATGCACGTGCAATTTCTGTTGGTATCACTTACATTACAAGTAGTTGTCTATCATGAGGGAAAACGCAAAGAGAAAAATTGAGAGCACCAGGTCGAAAGAGCATGTTTTGATATTTCTACCAATAATGATGCTTTCGTTGGTTTACAGATTTTTAAAAGAATTACCAAGTAGTATGACAAACTTGGCACACGCAGGAAAGAATGATACTTTCTTCCAGAGTTTCACATATAATTTTTTCGTCAATCTTAAAAAATTTATCAAAAATGCTATTTTACATTAAGAATTTACTTTTGCAAGTAATTGTAAGATAGCTTTAGTATCCATAGTATCCAAAATGTATCTAAGAAAAAAATAAATACAAATTTATCAACAGGGAGGAAAAATTACTTTGCTACCTTCAGCGAGACAATATTATTTTATCTCCCGCTCAGATACAATCGCCAACTTTAAGCCACAAAATGAGGGTCGACGAAAAAAATTATTTGATAATTAATTTTAGAACATTTAATGTAAAAAACAGCAGTTTTCCTATTTTTGGTCCACAAAGTTGTGATTAGAGACTTATAAGGTGAGGTACTTTGTCACAGTAAGACAAACAAAAACCAAATACTAAGAAGCAAATATATAACAGAAACGACAAATAACAGAAATTTATAAGATGCAAAAGTTAATGAGTTTTATATATCAAAAAGGGCAGAGGTTAATTAATTAATTTTAAAATGCATGGATGGACATCATTGAAATTTAAGTTTGATTAAAGTGTTTTACCTGATAATCGATGTCATTTGATTCCATTTCGGTGAGCACATAAAAACGAGGGTCCGTGACACCATTCCACTCGTTATTCGGCCGATATTTTGCAGTTAATTTTGGTAATAAGTAGGTCACTGTTTCTTGATCTGCAGTTAAATCAACGGGTTGAATTCGTCTGCCATAATAATTTGTCTGTTCTTCGCAGTTCACACATAGAATTAGCGCCACGCATACGAGGTACACGGGCACACGCATGTTACGAACCTGAAAATAAAAAGAAAAAATGCTATTTACGACATCTCTTGCATTTTTCATATAAAAATCGCTTTTGATAGTACACTCAGGGAAATAGTTTATATACAGTGTGTCCCCGGATTGACTTCACTATGAGTATAATTGATCAAAAATTTTCGAATCTTGTTTTGATGTTGTGGGATATTGCCCTGCTTGGTCTGAAAAGAATTTCAAGCACTTCTTTAGTGTTTAAAATCTAAGACGGTCATGACAGTTGGGAAAAAACAAGAATACAAATCGAATACTGATTTAGTCAAAGTGATCGGATATTTGTAAAATTCTGCATATAGTCATAATTTCATAACATTTTGACATATTATTGACCGAAATGGCATTTTGTTTCAACATTAAATAGTTTTTTTCTCAACTGTCATTACCGTCTTGGATTTTATAAACTAAAAATGTGCTTGAAATTCTTTTCAAACCAAGCAGGGCGGTATCCCAAAACATCAAAATGAGATTAAAACATTTTTGATCAATTATACCTATAGTGAAGTCAATTCGGAGGCACACTGTATAGTTAGATTACGTTTATTAAGGTATAAAATAATTAATTTTATATTCGTATAAGAAACTTTCAGAAGCGGAAGAACCCAGTGGATATATCCTGAAAATTAAACTTTTCCAAGGAACTGTTAATCAAGCAAGTTCAGTTAATTATGAATAGTATACAACCTTCTTGTGAAAACGGGTTTTTATTAGATTTATTAATTTAATACTCTTGTTCGCTAAGTTATACTTAAATTGTATGAAAGATATAGTAATAAAATTAATTACACAATAACAATTTCAACATACCTGTCTTTCATTCAAAATTTAAAGCGACACTTTGTTAGACATTATTAAATAAGGAAAATTTAATAGGTGTGTACACCGTGTTCTGCACGTCTACAGTATGTTATTGGAAATAATGGCATTTTCCAGGTAGGTATAAAATAAGAGCTTAGAATCTTCATGTAAAAGATTACGAGGGCGGTTCAATAAGTACCCGTGTTAGAAATGGACACAATTTTTTTCAAAATTTTTTTTTATTTTTCAACATAGTCTCCTTTTAGAAATATACACTTCTCCCAACGTTTCTGCCATTTCTTAACCCCTCCAAAAAATAGGATTTGTCGAACTCTCCAAAATATGCCTATATCTCGGCGATGACTTCCTCGTTTGAGCTAAACTTTTTTCCCGCGAGCCATTTCTTCATGTTAGGAAACAAGAAAAAGTCGCAGGGAGCCAGATCGGGTGAATACGGGGGGTGCGGCAGCAATTCATAACGCAATTCATGCAGTTTGGCTGCGACAACTCCGGATGAATGTGCTGGTGCGTTATCGTGGTGAAACAGCACCTTCTTTTTCGCCAAATGCGGCCGTGTCTCCTTCAATTTTTTGTCGAAGCTGTCTAATAACTCACTGTAGTATTGTCCAGTAATCGTTCTTCCTTTTTCTAAAAAATCCATGAGGATGACGCCGTTCGCATCCCAAAAAATCGTCGCCATGACCTTTCCGGCCGATCGAACCATCTTCGCCTTCTTTGGAGTAGATTCACCGGGAGAAATCCATTGTTTTGATTGTTGCTTAGTTTCTGGTGTGTAATGATGAATCCAGGTTTCATCAACGGTGACAACTCGACGCAAAAACTCCTTCGGATTTCGCTTAAATTGCTCCAAACACTGCTTCAAAGTTAAGAGCCGCATCCGCTTGTTGTCCACCGTTAGCAATCGCGGCACCCATCGCGCCGACAATTTTTTCATCGCCAACTTATCATGTAAAATATTAATTGCCGTTCCGGTCGACACACCTACGGCCTCTGCTACTTCACGCACTTTCGTTCGTCGATCAGCGAGAATCATGTCGTAGACTTTTTCAATGATTTCCTCGGTAACCACGTCTGCCGGGCGTCCTGGTCGCTCCTCATCAAAAACGGATGTTCGCCCACGTTTAAATTCGTTGAACCAATATCTAACTGTGGTCATAGATGGCAAAGTGTCCCCATAAACAGCATCCAACTTTGCTTTTATCTCCTCGCATTTTTTCCCATCCAAAAACAGAAAGCGAATTACCGAACGATACTGCTCTTTTTCCATCTTAGCTAAAATCACGAAACACGTCTTACTCAAATGGCTGTCAAATCCAAACTAACCTATCAATCAGCCTGCAATTTGTTATACCGTCGTTTGATAGATGGCAGCACACGATGATAACACCAACTTCCCTAGGAACGCCTTCTGTCGTCTAACACGGGTACTTACTGAACCGCCCTCGTAATATAAAATTAGTATTTTTCAATAGCAGTCTTTGAATAGTACAGCTTTTGAAAAATAAAGTAAAGAGGTGTGCGTTTCACAATATCCACCAACAAAAAATTTCAATACTGGTATTGTAAATTCAAACACGACAGAATATTTGAATACCAATACTCAATACTCAAAAAAAAAACAGAAAGGAACAGCACGACACATCTTTAAGACGAAATATGGAGAAAAAGTAATATGTAAAGCAAAATACAGCTTTATAGATGTGAAGTGACATTCGAAAATATCTTTGGTAAACGTAGTCAGCTTTTATATTTTAACCCAGGATCTTTCAAATGCATACATAATATGTGAGATTTCACGGTAAGGTAACGTGGTTTGATGTAGATACTCTTTTTGCAAGAAACTTGATCAATAACGTATTAACTGAAAGAAAAGTTTGTTTTACATCTTTTTTGAAAGTATTAGGTACATTCTTTTATTATTCTCATAACTTTTTTCTTATTCGTCAAAGTTACAACGGAATGATATTAAAGTATGCTATGTTAGATTGATTCAGTTAGAGTGGATTTGTCTTTCTTAGATAGGGCTTGAAACATTGATGCTGCTCTCAAACTGTAATTTTGTAAAATATATGCTACGCGAGACAAAATCCTAGCATAAAATTTGATGAGACCCTTATACAAATCATTGACTAGTATTATTAAATACAAGGGTCATTCATAAATATATCTAAAACGCTTGTGGGTTGATTAAGCAAAAAAATTCGTATTGATCATGGTTCGATAATGCGAGTTTGCTAGATATAAATATATCGCTATTAAAGAGGGGGCGAAGAATTATTCATTATTTCATTTATAAAATCTAAACGTATCAACGATCTCTTTTGGCATTTAGAGGATATTTTTGTTCAATCAAGAGTCAGCGCCTGATATCAATTTCGTGATTCAAAAATATCTGCAAGTGATCAAACTTGGTTAAAGTGGAAGACACTCCTGCTTTGATAAATTTGATAGAAAACTTAAGATTCCTTACATCTATGGTAATAACAAGGTACTCTTGTCTTACATTGAAAATATGCAACGTTTTCGAGTTATGACCACTTTTCTGCGACCATATTTACGTGAATAATAAACAATATTGTGAATTATCAGAACATTGATGGGCCTTGAATAGCCATTTCTGGTTAACTCCGTCTCATCAGTAAATAACACCAACCCCTCAAAGTTTGGTGTTTCGTCATTTACAGAAATCTATCTTAGCTTCGTAGAAAATTAGTCAAGTCATAACTCAGAAACGTGTACATGTTCGATGTAAAACAAGTGCCTTATTTTCATTATAGGTATAAGGGATCTCAAATTTTCCATCAAATTTATCAAAATCCAAAAAAAATAAACTGAACAAAAATATCGTTCAAACGCCACGAGAAAATATTGATACCTTTAGGTTAACGTGGCTACAATTCGAATTCAATAACAAAACGGATCAATTAATTTCTTAACAAAAACCCATTTCTTTGACAAGTTCAAATGTTTCTAAAAGTTTTTACAAACATTCGATCTTTACATTACCGCCTTAATTAACTTTTCCGAAGGGTAACAAAAACGAATGTTCTCATAAAATATTCGTGTACTTTCTGGAGGGTTCTAAGAGGTCGTGTCAACGAGACCAAAACACTAAATTAAAAAGTCTTCATTTTGCAACTATGCAGAAAAGAATCGTTTTGAACAACTTTTTTTATGACTAATAAATCTCTTGATTTGATTCATTAAATCTTGTGCCTGCGAACTATCAAAACCGTTTTTTTTTTTGGCAGAAATCTCTTAGTTTATCCAGATGGCTTAGGCATAGGTGACAATCGATGAAGGTATCTAAAAATACAGTCAGATATTTAAAAGAAAAATGGAAAACGCAAGCAAAAGTATCTCTGTTCTTTACTATTATAACAATCTGCCAAACATTGCTTTCAGTAAACAAAAATCTTCACTTTTTGTGAACTCTTCTGAAGCATAAAGAGGGGTCGGATTTCAAGCATATTGTATAACAAAGATTAAAAAAATGAAATTTTCTGCAAAAACGCTATGATGGTCATGCTAATAAATAACATCGTAACATACCAAGAGTTCTGAAGCATCCGAAATGCATGCTAGGTGCCACTATTGAAATCCTTGTTCTTTAGAATTTTTGTGGGTATCTTAGAAATTATAACTATATGGCTTGTAACATCGATTCCAGAAGACAAGACTGAAAACTATCTGGCCCTGTTAAGTCAATCATTCATTTTAGTCTAAGTCAATTTATTAACTAGGATAAGTAACTTTTAACTAGTAGACAGATTTCTACTTTTTTACTCTTGGTGACGATGTTGATCACCTGCTCTAGAACTGAACATCGAATTCTATTTAAGAGTTTTTGGAATCTTCAAAGATACGGCTTTACCAGAGTAATCTTGACGTATGAACTTCTCAGGAAAAAGTTCTTGATTAGTCAATTTTTCTTTGCTAGAAACTGACAAGATTTTCAAAACATTCTGAATAACAAGCACAGACATGAAGATGTAACAGCGTTCACGAATTGTGCAATTGTGCAAAAGAGGTCAAAAAATGAAAACAATTTCCTATAAAAAAAAAATAATATTGGTGGTACTTTTTGTCTAATTAAAAAGGACAAAAAATTGCATTTCCCAGAGGCATAACGTAACTAAGTTTGTATTCTTTTGAAAAGAAGCAGACACAGACCAGCTACTATACGAAACGTTGGTTCTGGAAAAGATATCCAAATCTAGTGACTGCCCTTTGCTGAAGATCTGACGTTTTAACGGTGAATAATGGCAGTTGTAAACCTGCACTTTTACCAGGAAAAAACTATCAAGGTTGAACATCAGCTCGGAATCTTTCCTAGTGGTAGCAGTATAACCACCTTTACTTTCCAGAAAAAGGGAGTCATCACGTAGTGATATTTTTAAAATGTTATCGATTATTGTAAATTTTTAAATAAATCAGAACCTCAAACACCTGTTTAAATCTTTAGGAAAGTATTCTATAGGTAGGAGTATGTCTGAAGGTCATGGTTGCAAATATTTATCAAAAATATTAATGTCTTGAAGAAAAAGAACTTTGCCTCACAGTACTCTGTCAACTTTGGTTGCCTATCTTACTCTTGTATGGCTGAATTTTATTTCAAATAGATATATAAAATGTTACTTTGGCCCAAGTGTCACAACTGCCACCACGTAGTACATAGAGTTCTAATTAAGTATCAGACGATTTAGCCTTAACTTTAAAGTATGCATTCTTAAATATTTTGCGTTGCCAAGACTGAGTTAGCAAAACGATTAACTGACCGTCTTGTCAATCGTCTTGATGAGGTTTGCAGAGAGTACGATATTCCTAACCAAGCTAAAGAGATTGAGAATGGAAAAGAATATTTTCATAGTATAATAATAATTAAAGTGGTCAAAAATTGCATTGTTCAAATACGTAAAAATTTAAAGTTATAGCGCATTAAAGCTTTCTAAACCTTCCTACCAGGTTTGTACCTTTCGTTTGATTTATTGTGTTTCCTTCCGCAAAAACCAGAATTAGAAAAGTGCATTTAACTTGATGTATCTTCGAAATGAAACTTTTCTTTGAGATTATTATGATTAAAATTAAATAGCCCATGAGCAATTTCTGAGCGTTTTGTTCCCATTCAAAAAATAAATATTGGTTATTCTGAACTGTTGCGTTTTGGTTTCATTATGTGAGGGTTAAATAGTTAGATAATTCTCCTTGTAAAAACTAGACCCGAGATTTTTTAAAATCGTAGAGGTTTTAAATTCTTCGAGAGCTATAGCCTTTCCATCCCATGTTTGCATTTGTGAGTTTCAATATATTTATGAAATGCTTTTGCTATCCGTATCTCACCCAGTTTGGCATTATAACACATACCGTGTGAGTCAAGGTAAGTTTTTTTGCATAAATAACGTCGTGAATTGATTTCTCTAATGTAACAATTAATCAAATATAAAATCTGATTTTGTATTTAATTAGGTATTCAAAATCGTCTTATGGTCTCTCAGGAAATAAATTTTGTATAATTAATGCTAAATCGAATTTAATATATTTTTGATTAATACATTCATTAAAAGAATGTTCTGAGGTATTATTTATGCCAAAAGCTGTATGACTTGTGTTTGAGAATATCTTCTACTTGTCTCGTATTTATACGATTTACCTATGGCAGCTAGAACATTATTTTTTTAATGGTACTAGACTCATTTAGCTGGCACGTTAAGTCCGGTCCTGTCAATAACATAAAGTTTCTCCTACAAGTACTATACAGAGGTTTCTCGTTTCATTTTTTACTCAGAAAATTAATTTGTTATTTTACGCTGTTAGTTGAGGTTTAGAAAGTTTGCAAAATATTTTAACTTGTAAGAGTTGAAAAGCTGAAAGCGCAAACGTAGAGATTCTGTTAACGTATACTTGTATTTCAACTTTTTTCGAGTTAAAAACATCAGCGAGCGCCATTAAGAGAAATGAAATTAATTTAACAGACACGGGAATAGTAGTTGAAGAAAATTATTTTGATGTGGTACCTACTAGAAAATCTTCGTTCTAACGATGCGTCCTCAAAATTTAAATATTTACTAAACTTTTCAGGAGGAAAAGAGGACCGAATTAAAAAAGTAAACGAAGCTACTATTAGTTTAAGTGAGGAACGGAATAACGAAAAATTAATTCTAAGTTGTCGCTTCCTTTTTTTTATTAAATAATTTAAAAGTCAGACCTCAGAGTGACAATTTAAAAAAGTGTGAAGTTGAGATAAAAATTTCTTGATATATTTTTCATTTATTGCATTCCTCTGTGGTACCTGACATATTCGATTTGTTTGTAGTAGAGCGAAAGATATCTAGACAATACGGAAACGTCTGCGAAGGTTGCATAAAAGATGCTTCTCACGTTTTGTTTTCGAACATATCTGTTTTAGTTTTTGGTTTGTATAGGTATTGATAAAGTGAAGATAATTATTTATGGTATGTGTTGAATAAATATGGATTACGAGGCGCCGTATTGCATTATAAAATATTTACGTGATAAGACGAGTTTGACGTAAAATCGTCGAACTGTTATGGTAATTAGTAAATTATCATTCAATTTAGGAAAGGTCAATAAAACTTTACTTCGAAACTGGTTATAAGCGGAAAATAGAACAGATGGAAAACTGTAGATCTGGTTTGTTTTTAATTTGAGACTTCAAAAACTTTCCATTTAAGTAAAAAACAAAAGGTTATCCAATAAAACTCGACCCAATTTAAGTCAAAAATCTTATTGAAACGGATCAGTATATCAAGGAAAGTGTGGGTGCACAAACATACAAATGCTTGCTTTCTAATCCAAAGGTCATAAGTTCAGCCCCTAAAAACCATAATTTCTAAATATCTTATGTCTCCTTCTCAGTTGCAAGTAGTTACGAGTTTCTATAGAACATCGAGACTCTTCGGTTTAGACAAGATCTAAATATGAGTGTGTAATACTGGGATGCATGGAAACCAAACCCAGTATCTATCTGTTTTCTAACGTCACGTCTGTCTTGTTATTTGTTCAATTTCAGGTTGCGTGATAAATGAATAGCGTAAGCTCAAAAGCACTGTAAAAAACTACCAGAACACAAATAGCGAGATACTGAATCAGAATAATAATGATTGACATTCGACATATAGGTTTAGCTCCACAATAAAGCATTTTTCTTTGTTCATATCTGCTAATATTCTATTATTTGACATTATTAATCTATTAACTTATAATTTCAGTTTCTCAGGTTAAACACCCGAAGTTTACTATTCTCATTTGTGTTTTAAATAATTTTAAATCTAATCTGTCTTTCTAGTCTTTCTACTATTATATTATTCACTTCTTAGATAATTTTCTCATGCTATTTTTATTTTGTTCCTTTTCCTTTCGTGCCTCTACAGGAAATAGGCTCGAAGTAATTAAATGTTACCTGCATTTATTATAGCTTATAAAATCAGATTGATTCAGCTATTAGAAGTAAGAATCAATATTTTTAATTTATAATTGGCATAGTGAATTTTCTACTGAAACGTGTTGGATGTAAGCACAGGTTAAATGGGCATCGATTCAGAGCGCCAATCGTCATGTGGACTCAGCAACTCTTGATCATCAATTTCCTTGTGTTTTATCTTTAAGATTTTGTTGCGTTTTCTTGCAATACAATGTTTGAAGTGAGCTTAAAGAATTTTTATTCCTCTTGAAACAAGCGTAGTGAAAAAAAGTTAAAAGTAGATTCTGAATTTCCCCAAACAGACAAAAATAACGTCACATATTTATTATGCAACACTTTCTCAATACCTGTGAGTTTAAAGCATTTTTAAAGCAGTTTGTAATACTTCAAATTCAGATAATTAGAAGCAGAAATTGCTTTACATCCCACATAGTATACTTACTTCTAAATGAGTTGAACAGACGGTATTCGTGTTATGGCAATAAACTGGAGTTAAAGTCTGTATGAAGCTCTAGTTTACAAAGTAAAGTCCAGTATAAGTAATCTTATGTGATGCTTTCGAGCTTTTTTTCTGTCCTTACGTAGCATTATTGGTGGAGGCATCAAATGTGAACGAGCAAGATATTCTTGTTTTCCACAAAAACAAGCAAAGGCAAAAGGAACAAATGGAAAAATTGCGTTGAACAAAATCTGAAGATAAAAATAAAAATACTAAGTATGAACACTAAAAACATCTTCCATAAAAAAATAATCAAGAAAGCAATAGCAAGCCAAACCCATAAGAGACAAGGAGCGACCCAAAAGTGAAGAACAAGGTCCATTCTGTATGAAATTGGTCATACAACGTTAGAAGTAAAACTAGATAGACAGCAAGCAATATTATTATGGTTATCGGCATCTAAATTAATTGTTTCGGCTTTCACGTGAGATTTAGAAAATTGTGGACCATGTTTGGAATTGTAATTCGTTTAAAAAAATTAAAGGTCATAGTTTTTGAAAAAAATTGGAACCGCTTTGGAAGTCGCTATATTTATTAGTTGCGTTACCAGCCACGACAGTAGTTAGTAGATCTGGAGGTTGTTCTTTGCCATGGATGTTGTAGATGAACCTCCTCATCTAAATATTTCAATTACCTGTCTTACTTTTGCATGGTTTGCATTTTATTCCAAACAAAAGATTATTTCGGTTTAACTCCTGGGCAGCTTTTTCCTGCTACCACATAACATTATTACACTATAATGCCATTTACAAAATTCTAATTAAGCAACAAAACAATGTAGAAATAAGGACACGTATTCCTTATAGCTTTTCTACAAACTCAGGTATTAAAACAACTAACAGAACAAATCTTCCAAAGAATACCTTAGTTCAAAGATACGAGCTCAGAGGAAAATCAGTTTATTGGGCAAATAATTAGCAAGGAGAATTAAAAGTAAATTTGGAAAAGAGCATTTGCATGAGTGGTGTATGTTTATTGCTACTGCCTGTGACAGAGGCCATCAACTGACTAGTCTGGTGTAATTTTAAATTAAATTTAAATTAAATAGTTTTTATAATGATTTAACAAATTTAACTGTAAATGTGGTTTGTTGAAGAGAAATATGCAAACTATGTAGAACTTTCTCTGGTATATAATAAGAAAACATGGAATGGTATAATAAAGCTAAGATTGCTTTTAAAAATTTGAAATAATATCATTGTAAACAATAATTTATTGAGATTTTTAAACAAACATTTGCTTCATAACATAAAATTAATGCAAATTTACAAATGAAAACAAATATTTACATATAATATTTTTCCTATCATCACGGAACGACTAATTTTTTCTTTGTTATGTGATATAGTATGCTGCTATTTTAGTAATAGCTCTTTGCTGCCTATTATTTGTCGTCCAACAGAATACATAATAATGCAAAAATAAAATTATAAACAGAAAATCATTATGAGGTAAATAAAAACATTTAATGTCATGTCCTCGAGATCCTCAGATTTTTTTGGCTTAATTGTATCGCTTATAATACTACTACATGTATTTAAGAATATTTTATCTCAACATCCGTCAATACTTTTTCCATCTTGTTTATTACAACTCTGTGTTAATAAGGTAAAATTTCATACTACCGCAATAATTTTTCTGTTTACCCCTTGCAGTTATTTACACTTTGTTTGACATTCTCTTTTAGCTGTATCAGAAATAAAAATTCATGTTTTAATGTAAACTTTCAGTAAAATATAGAAATATTTTATTTGTACTTAACTTTTTAATTAGAGTCTGTAAAATCTAAATTTTATTATATTAATGTGTTTATATAAATAAGAAAAAAATATCATAAACATCATATAGTTAAAAGAGAAATTAGCATTCAACAGACCTTGTTGATTAAATACAAATTCTGTACACATTACATATAAAGATAAGGCACTGTAATTATATAAACACCACAGACCCTCAAATTGTTCTAATTAAAAGGATCAAAGGATCTGACGAAACAAACATGTGATTGTAGATCCTTTATTAAGTAGTTGGTCTTGTGAATCATTTGCCTCTCTGATGTCATTTTTTATGTTTACTATCATTTAACAAACATTTTCCTTTCAAGCGACAAAAAATGCTTTAGAAAACCGCTTTCATCAAATGCAAGATCAACAGAAGTTATTTCTTTTCCATTTGTTGCACCAAAAAATAAGAGGATCCAAGCGCGCGTGAATATTGCTCCAGGTGCAATTTAATATTCAAACACAATTTCATTCATCTTTTTTTTGCTTTGAAAAGTCTGGAAAGTAATACAAAACAAACTGTCTGCATTGTTTTGAAAATATTCTAAGAAAACCTGTTCGTTTACTAGAAAATTCAAAGCAATTAGTAATATGACTAAATGAATAATGAGGATAACGCTAGGGAATGTCCGGGAACAGTGTAACAACTCTAATGAAGAACCAAAATGACAAATGATCTCACAGCAATAAGGGAATCGACGCAAAACTTGCAAACTGTAAAATATCCTTCTTAATAACCATTTTAGGTAGGTAATACAACGAGATGGGATTTTTCTTCGTTAATAATGACGCCATATTTTTTACATAACGGACTAATACAATTTAAACCCCTCATAATAATGAAAAAGCTAAATTTAATGGACACATTTGTTAAGCCACACAACATAAAATAGAAAAGAAATATTAACGTGTCTCTTAATATAATTGACTTTTTACCCAAAATATGTATAGGGAGCGAGTTACAGAAAAAAGTTTTTTTTTATTTAATAATATCTAATTGTTGGATAACTCTTTAGACACTTAATGCGTTGTATTTTTATAAATAATCTCAAGGTCTTAATTCCTACGACTTTCCAATTTCTAAGAATGGAAAATTTTAGCTCTTCTAGATTAGGGTTCCCCCGATAAAAATTGAATGGAATACTTTCTATACCGTTGTCAGCATAATTAACGTACGTTATGTATGATATTTGGATTATTTATTTACAAACAACAGCAGTATAAAACCGAAATGACTAAAATAAGTTTGATTTAAGAATTTTTCCCATACGTAAGTCAACATAATCAAATTGCTAAATTGTCCTGACGTATAATCAAGTTCATTTACTAACAACCTGAAAAATTTCCGATTTCAGAAAGTAAACAGAAATCTTTGTTATTTTTCCTTTCTTCTCCCAGTTCAATAAACGGATGAAAAATATAGCACAGAAAGGTACGGGTAAATTATTACAGACGCTTATCGGAAAAATACGCAAAATCAACAAATTGTTAATAGCCCAGTTACTTTATACATTCACCTGTAAAAAAATCCGACTAAAGATTTTCTTTCGGAATTCTCTTTATGTCGGCGTCAAAAACAGTCCCTCAAAAGTCCATAAAGCCAACTGGACGGCTACAGAAGTTACAGAAGGTTAAAGGTCACAAAAATCAGTTTTTCTCAAATATCTCGTAAACTATTGGTTTTACGTTAATTTTGGTCATTGTAAAACTTGCCCATGAGCTACATCTACACAAAAAAGGTCCTATACAAAATTCACGTAGAACCAATAGTTTTTGAGATATAGAGCTGAGAAATTCGGAGCAAAGCGCATACTCTACTATACTATACGTGTAGATCTAGCTCATGAACAAATTTCATAATGAGATATTTGAGAAAAACTGATTTTCGTGACCTTTGACCTCCTGTAACTTCTGTAGCCGTCCAGTTGGCTTTATGGATTTTTGAGGGATTGTTTTTGACGCCGAAATAAAGAAAATCCCGAAGGAAAATCTTCAGTTAAATATTTTTAGAGGTTTGGCCTTTTTTTTGTATAAAGTGACTTAGCTATAATGAACAAAAATAGTAATATTGAGTAAGTATTTTGATCTTGCAAAATTTACGTTTTTAGTAGAAGGGGGAAACAGCTTTGTTTAAATAAATGAGGATATTATCCAGTAGGTGTATTTGTATGTTCACATTCGGGAGGCTCGAAGATTAAACCTTCAGAACGATTCTTCTCGCTAAGGTTTTGTATGGTTTTTCTTAGTAGTACAGTTGAATATCGGAACAATTCCCATCCTTATTTTCATCATTTTTGAGATTATTATATTTAGCTAAAGCGAAGCCTCCAAGATTCTGAAGCTATACCCTCCTCAAATATGTGAATGAAATATAATTACTAGAAATGGTGTCCAGAATTTCAAAAATGCTTAGTATTTGAGTTTCTCGAATTACGTATTGGCTTCAAGCATATGACGGATTTAAACTTTTTGGGGCCCAAAACTTAATACTAATATTTGGTCAAAATACATACTGCAGAACACCGACGCAGGTCTTAAATTTTGCTATTGATGTATTGGCATCTGGGTTAAGTCAATGCTGACAATCATTATTTCATTTCTATTGAAATGTTACCAAATGTCTGGATCGCTCCACTCCACAGATGCTGATATATAATTACAGACTGTCTAAAAATAAAAGAGAAATGTATTTCCAAAATGCAAAGCAATTCTGGAAGAATTAAAGAATATTAGTAATTTGTTGGTAAAAACTGTTTTGGACACTGTATAAAGATAAACAGACTTTAGTTGATAATATGGAACAGCTGTAGAGTTTCTTACTTTCCTTCTATATTGAAGGTCAAAGGGGCGTTGTCATCTTTACTTTTTTTTTGATTCCATGATGGGTGTTCACTAAATTGGAAGTCTTTGAAAACGAAAGCAAAATGCCACTCTCATCCAGTCAAAGAAAGGGTATGACAGAAATTTCAAAAAGTTTCTTGAAGATTTTGTTTAAAGGATAACTTCGCTATATTTTATAACAAAATACTTATGTGTATATTTGAAAACTTTAAAGGTATCATCAATCACAGCTGTAACACGCAAAATCGCAAAACTTGACTTACAATTAGTTCTTTTCGTTTTCAAGGTTAGAACATAGAACCGAAACAAAAAGCCGCCACGCTTCTCTATCCCACACTAGCCTCTTCACCTCACTTCGTATCTTTCCCATCTTCGCTGCCTCTTGCTCAACTGTCTTTTTCCAAGTCTTCCTTGGCCTACTTTGCCTTCTCGCCTTCCTGCAGTGTGTTGCTTATTCAGACCCATTTCCTTTTCTGAATTTCGAGACTTATGGGTTTTTGACGAGTGATGGTCTAGAGTTCTTCATTGCTTATTGTGTCTGGCCGTCTTACTCCTACAATACATCGTAGGCACTTGTTTACAAAGACCTGCAGTTTGCTAATTATCCCGACAGTCACCTTCCACGTTTCATACCTATAGCTATAACAATACGAACTTGACGTTGCTGTTAAAGATGCGCAACTTGGTTCTTCATGACAAATTTCTGTTCTGTCACATTTGGTAGAGCTGTGAGAAGGTACCACGTTCTTTTTGATGCGCTTCCAGAACAGGCCCCACGCTACCTAAATATACAAACTGATCAAACCTCTCAAGGTCTTTGTCCATGACCATAAAGTTATTCCTTCCTCTGGTATTAATTCTTATCTCCTTCGTTTTGTTTAAATTGATACGCAGGCATGCGGTATCAGCCTCTCATTGTAGTGCCTCCAACTTATGATGCATATCCCGTTGCCTCTGTGGCAGGAGGCAGATATCGTTCGCATAATCAAGGTTTCCTCCAAAGGCTCCATTGTAGTCCTGTTTGTCTGCTTCCTGTCACTCTCCGTATAACACTATCAAGGATTGGAGAGAGAATACAGCCCTGCCGAATCCCGCAGGTTACAGGAATAGGACCGGGAGCATCCTTTCGTAAAGCACTTGGCATTTAAACCCATTACATAGCACTTTTATAAGGTTTATAAAATAAGAAATTCCAAAACTTCCTAGCCTATAATGACAACTGCCAGCAGAAACAAATGGGTAAAAAAAGAAATGAATCTATATATATTGCCGTGGACGTTTTAGCACGTTTTTCATTGAATTCAATTTTGGAGATCTTGCTAGATATTCATAAAGCGTTGCTCTGGATGATTATTGAAACTACAACTGGGTATTAAGAAGAAGTACAAGACATCTCAGCATAACATTTTGGATTTATCGACGGCGTCCTGACTTCATCTCTTCTAAAGTGATAAATCCAATAAGTCCGAAAGGACTGTCTAGCTGTAATTTTGGGTATTATTTTAATCCCATAGATAAAAACTAACTATACTTTAATGCACAATGAACAACAATTAGGCATTTTTTGAGTTCCTATAAGATTGAGATTGGATCGTGTCATAAATGTGTTAAAACTTAATGTTCACCATCATAAGAAGCTTCTTCAGGAGTACACAGAAAGCAGAAAACGAGAAAGTGAAGACCACAAGGAAGATAATTATGTCAGAATAAAACTGTTCTAGCTTTTAGAGTTTATTGCCAATGCATCTCTAATTAAAAAAGTAACAACAGAAGAAAATAGGTATCAGATCAAAAAACTGCTTTAGTCAAGATCGAGGAAATTTTAAAGTCTAATCTAAAATAAAATCTTTAACATCTAAAATTTTACTGCAGATTTCTTTCAATTTATGAACTTAAATGATCAATAATTATTTAAATGGTTTCGCTTAGCTACAGTTCTAACTCTTACATTAAGCAAATTGCTTTGATAATTAGAGATAATGTGTGCCATGTAGCACAAAAGTTTTATCGATCCATACTTCAGGCTTTAATAAAATCGTGAATCTTACTTTTGTACGTTGTGTTGGTTTAATTAAACCACGAGGACATTTACGACTCTGATATGCATACTTGTAAAATAACCTATAGGTCTAATAAAAATGCAAAAAATCAAGTCCATTTCGCTTTTATAGGTAGATAGGTATGTGTAAAGTACCCATTAGTCATAACAATTTTTGAGCAAAAGTAGTAAAAATGTTAAAACCGTAAAATTCTTATGAGTCTCTATATTAAAGAAATGTAATAACATAAAGTAAAAAGGCTCTGAAAGAAGAAAAAATAATCTTAAAAAATACTTTTCAGTTATACACCAAAAACATTCATTCGAAACGGCGTGTGCATATATCCAAAGAAAATATTTTCATATAACCAACATATTAACATAACATCTTGACATATAATAATAATAATAATAATATTAATAATAGTAATGTTATTGAAAAAAAATATCTATATATTATTCAAACTAGTTCGTGGTGGAAGGTTTCTACATCAGTGAAAAATATAAATAAAAAGAGATAAACGGGATTTGGAAAGACAGGTTTGGATTTGGATATATCTAGAAAATGAAATTTCAAGTAACATGTCGTGTTTGAACTATGCTATAGATATGAAAACAAAAAAACCAATTCAAAGAAAATAGAACTACCTATCGCAACCTACCATAACAACCTTCAGCATCATTTTGATTGTGAAGGTTGCACATTTGATAGCTTATAAGGCTATTTAGTGCGAAACTGATAAAATCAATGTTGCTTTTATAGGTTTGTACAAATTTATAAATAAAAAATTATTGTTTCTATCTTCACTAGAGCACATTTTTGAAAAATATAATTAAAATAAAATAAAATCAACTACAATATTGCTTAATTATAATTTCATGCAAGGGTTAAAGTTTATAGCTGGCAATAACCAATAAGGCATTAACAGCGTTTTTAATGATAAATTGGCGTCGCTGATTATAACTTCTAGACTAATTATTCTAAGGTTAAGTTATTATTATATTTTATAAGAGATGTGGGTTGAAAAATAAATTTATAGAAAGTAGATTCCTAAGAAATGGGGTACTTTTAGGTAGCCATCTTGTGCACTTTATTTCTTGAAAGATTGCAATTTTTCGTTAAGAAGTTTCATATGGCGTTGATATTGCCATTATAGTCCCATTTACCCCACATTTTCTCCCGTGCTCCAGCTTTTGGTTTTAAAGTTGCAATCAAAGGTTTTGTCGCTCGTTTCAGCTGTAATATGGATCGTTAAAACTGAATTTTACCGACGTTTCATCCTGAGTCTTTTGTAAAAAGAGTTCATATACGCCAGTGAAAATGTCAAAGGTTTTGTACAGTATTACATCAAAGTTTATTGTAATAAAAATAACCCCAATCATTCATCACGACCGATTTGATAGACGTTGTGAAGTTTTGGTGTTCAATATGTTTCAAAATCAACCAAAAATTTATTTTTGATCTTAAATAAATAAATAAATAAAAACGAATTTATTCATATACATAAGAAACGCGCTAATAAATAAACTTGATATTAACGAAACGTGAAATACAAATTTATTAACATAATGTTTGAAGTTTCCAATAAAATAAAAATCAAATTTCTTCTGAATAAGGCCTATAAAATGTTTACCTTTAGCAAGTTATTGACATTATGATGTCGAAATACATAAATTAAGATAACTAGTTTTATAATTAAAACTATTGCACAAAATTTCTGTTTATGAAGTCATATTCAAATATTTACAATTTGTATGTAATGATTAATGAGACCTCTTACCAACAATTCAACAAAAATGTGTCGCAAATAATTATAATTATCAAAAAATGATAAATTTACAAAACTAGAATACTTAGAAAATTAATTACTTTAAAATATCTTGTGAAAAGAAAGTTAGTACTCACTCGAATCCTCTCCCTTCCAAGTTGTTATAAAATTAATTAAAAGTTTAAAAAAATCGTTATGCACCATGCACATACACATTTACAAAAATAAAACGAGATAATAGTCAATCGGCTATAATTAGTACAAATTGACTATATTTAACTTAGCACGCTCTTTCTCTCTCTTTCTATATACTTCTCGTAACGTAATCAACGAGTTAATGATTACGATGACAGCAATGTCAAAAATATATTACATCTTCTTAAAGGATTAACAGCTTTACTATAATAATCACGTGCGGTGATAATCAAAAGTTCATGATTACTTCAACGCCATCCAACCAGTGCTTTATCACGTTTACGAGTTATTTAAAACATCAATTACTACTGTTGCATTATTGTTAAATATTTACAAACTAAATATAGTAAAAGAAATAAGGACAATTTATTGTGAATAAAAAGAAAGAACAATATAAATAGAGCAGAAATCTATTATCACTGTGTTTCTCTAAAGCATTCATTGTGGGAAAACCTATTTATTCATGCAATTACTTATACTTATACCATTACAAAACAATATTTTCGGTTACAAGAGGTTACCAAATTTGGTTTTTCCAAATAATTCGAAGAAAAAGAAAACGTTACATCTTGTAAATTTGGGTGAATTTTTGTATAATAATACACTTTTTATAAGACCTTATCTTGTACTCAATGATTAAAGGACTGCTATAAGCGCTGCAGCAGCATAGCTGAAATTTATCCTTGCATATAGTTTTCTCATCATGGACTATCAATTTACTTGCTTAGAATTCGTAGCTGCTCGGCTAGTAGAGGAATATTGGTTGAATAGCTGCTATCATCTGCAGGAAGTTTGGAAGCATGATGATGAGTCTTTCGATATATCCAAGATTCAGATTTGCATGCATTAAGTGTGGTGACACATGAGAAAATCTTCACCACTGAATTCCAACAACAACAACAATATCCAGTTTTCAGCTACTGTATCAACGCTTTCGATTATATTCCAAAATCAATCTTTCCTTTGCTTCAATATCGCCTCGATATGTTCCAGGTTCATAAAAAACTCCGTTCAAGAATAATCAGAACTCACTATTTTTCTAAGATAAACTAGTGCTCTAAAGGGCACAAGGAGTACACACATGGCATATTTGAGTTTACTTGGAATAATTCCAATTGCGGTTCCCATGCTATTGGTGAAGAGTTTAGAAACGCGTTTGAATAGTTGATGCTTCACTTTTTCTCTTCTCGAAACTAACATGACTGTCTTTTTTCCCTTAAAAGTTGTTATAATCCATAACAGCAACTGTCACCCTAAAGCAAAAACTAATACTGATCTGAGTTTCTGTGCTTGCTGATACCAACTTTTTAAAAACAACTATCTTAGCTTGTTTTAGAAATAAAACAATCAAGGTCTCCTAATAAAACAATTTAAAACCAAAGCGATAAGAAAGTGTCAAACGCTGCTATTGCTAATTCTCATTTTTCTTTTCACTTCGGATTTGGTATATTCCTACGACTCTTATTCCTTATTTATATTTTCAGTTTTCATAATATATGAGTGCTATGTTTTTGGAAACTCTTGGTCCTAAAGAAAGCGAGACAATTGCCCTGAACTTCATATTTCAAAGAACTCTCCCTCTAAAGAAACTCGCATAATTAAAAAAATATATTAAATCAGCTAGATATTTGTTTTGATCAGATTTTTCCCGTAGCCTTTTTTTATTTTGATATTAAACCAGATCTGCAATACCATAAAGGCCTGTATCTAATTTTTGTCTCGCGACTAACGATACTGATTCTTGCTATATCCTCCTTTCTTAAACTGCCTCTAGTATTTCTTTCTTGGTCTTTCTGGTTCAAAACAGGACAAAAATATGAAAGAAAAGTGCTTCAAATACCGAGCATCAAGTGCTTTGAATTAGCACCAAATATTTACATTAAAAGAAATGCTTTATTTACCAAACACAGTAAGTGAGAACTTAAAGCATCAACTACCAAACACTTGAAAATTAAAGCCTAAAGCACCACGTGCAACTAACTAAGTGCTTGAAGGCTTTTTCAGGGCTTGAAGTTCTTGTGAAAGTACTTCAAACTTTTATGGAATTGTTCGATTCTTGAAATACTAAAAAATGCTTAAAGCACTTCGAAAAGGATTTAAATCCTGTTAAATTTTGTACAAATTACTAAAAGTACCAAGCACAATTACAAAAGAATTCAAATACGCATTTTAAAAAGTAATTCAAACATAGTGTTTGAAGTAATTTTGCCAGCACTTTACCAAAGTGTTTTGCCCAGCTTTATTTCGGACTCACTCAATTCAATTCAAGAAAGAAAGTTGTGGTAATTCCCTTACCAGTACACACATCTTACCCTACCAACGATCTCAACATTCAATTTTTTTGTCCCAATACCACTGAGATTCACCTGGACATCTTAATTTTATTTCTGTTTCTCCAGTGGTAGGAATTTGGTGGAAATTAGTCCAGATGGTGAAGGCAAATGTGGCGGCTGGGTACATTTGGTCTATTGGTGTTCTGTTGGTCTCAATGAAGAGTTCATGTAGAATATGCTGTAGGTGGTCGTAAAGTTCTGACTAGGATGTTGATGTGAAAGCAGTGGAATTAGTGTATAGCCAATCAATAAATGTTGTTGGCGTCCGTGGTGATGATGACGACATTAGCTTTTGGTAACGTCCGCAATGCGACAAGGACAATCCATATGGTTAGATTGGTTGTCACGGGTAATAATGGCGTTGACTGAGAAGAAAACTCGATGTAGTTGCGTATATCCAGTTGACGATTACAAATTTCTCTTCAAAACCTCATCTCTTCACAAGTACACTGTGCAGGTGAAGTTTGGTATCGGTTGGTAGCAGCTAATAGAAAGCATTTTCGGGGTCGTGATTCTTCTAATGAAGTGTTCGGAGAACAGGGAAGGAATCGTATACCTGACACTACATTTAAATATCCCCAGTCTAACAGCATCTCAATTTCCAACTTCTATTCAATTCAGCATATTTTAAATAAACAATCAATTGCATTTTCAGTGTTTCATTAATCTTACAGTACATGATCGGAAACTTTCATCCAAGCTTCTGTAATCCCAGCTACTTTTAACAACACTACCCGTACATTTTTTTAATTGTTTGGCTTGTGTAGGCTTCTTTTAGCTCCGCTAGCTGTGTCATCTCATCCCTATTTTCTTCTAATGAGGCTTTACCCTATTAAAACCGCTTCTGGAAATCGTACTCATCTCTACAAGTTTGATGTTTTATTTTCCAACTTCGTAAAAAATCCTTTCTGTAACCCAATAGACCGTCTTTTCCAAACAGAATGTTTCGTTCTTTCTAACTAATAATTGATAATGAAGCAGTCTTGACACCAATTCTGATGTATGGAAACGAATTGTAGACATGAAGTAGAGAAGAAGATATTAAGAAAGATAGAAGAAGTAACCAAACTAGATAGGATAAACAGTAAAAAAATAAGGAGAAGGTTAAAAGTAAAGGGGATACAGGAAAAAATAAAAACACAATAATTAAGATGGTTCGGTCACATAATTAGGATGAATGAGGACAGAAAGGTTTGGTAGATGAAACAAGATGGAAATAGAGCAAGAGGAAGATGAAAAACACATGAACCAAGAACATTAGCATAACACTACAAAGGAAAAATCGAGCTAGATAGGAAAGATTAGAAAAGGACTATATCTTGTATCCATCACAAATTTATAAAGTGGTAACTGCGAAGGTCACATAATATGTATTTCCCCAAATGTTCCAATGAGTTGTTGTTGGGTTACTGTTAATACAGTTAAATTCTTTTTCTACTAACTTCAGGTTTCTATTCTTGGAACCTACTCCAAAACTGTGTTAACGTTCCCTTTTGCTTTATCAATTCATTTGACTAATTCTGTCTTTCATGAATCTGCATCCAGGAGCTATACGTAAATGTCTTGTTTAAAAAGTGACTTTACAGTTCGCATCGAATTTTCTTTTTCGGTCTAATTCTCCAATAATATATTGCTCACGGTTTTCTTTCATACCAAAGCAAATAATAAATGGAAATTTGTACTGTATATCCTTATGAAAAATAAACAAATGTAAAATCCACATGTGTGGCGCCTTCGTTCATGTAATTATCAAAGCAACACAAGGACAGCAGCGGTTTTTTGTGAAAAGGAAGTTTTATTCAAAAGAGCAACTTTCATATTTACATTGTAATATTTAGCCTAACGAATAAATTTTACACATTGTTTCCACTAATTAATGACGATAAACCCTGACTTTGTCACTGTTACACTGTATGTCACTTGATTGCTTATTTGCTTGTTTGCATTACAAATTTGAAAATCTTTGTTAATGTTTAATAATACCGGAGAGCTTAAACAAATAAAAGTGAGAAATCTTTTATTTATTTATAGAAAAGTATACAAAGGTTGTGTTCATAATCTTTTTATTGTTTCATGACTAGCTGTTAACCTTTTACAGCGCATGCATAACATTTAAAAATAAACTCAAATGAAGATGGGTACCCAAACACTACGTTTATCTTAATGTAATCCATGATGAATAAAAGCGTTATCATCTTATCATTAAAGACGAGTCTGCACGATGCATATATCTTAAAAGTGTTGCTGAAATACAGTAGACTGATTTTAATATGTAGTAATTGCCAGACAGTATTTTGTAATATTAAAATATTTAGGACCCGAAATTAGGTGAACTGATAAAGAATGTGTGTAGGTTTTAAAGTACATCAAAATATTGAGTTTGTTTTGTTGAAATTAAAACGCAATTTATTTTTTGTTTATATTACAAAATTAATAAAAAAGTTGTAGCTCGTATAGAATTTCATTAATAAATATTTATTTGAAAGTAATACCTTAAAAGCACGCAATAATTCTTAAAATAAAGTTATAAGAGAACAGAATACACCACTCAACATCAGATAAAAACGACTATAGAATTTCAAAGTTTCATTTAATCAAAATATTTGAAGGGTATCACTTCTTGAAGTTTATCTCATTTTAAGTTTTCTGGTTTCTATAATACAGGATGTATGGATGATATTGTACACATTCAATGTAGGTGTACTATTTTGAACGTCAAGTATGTAGACATGTCTTTGATAAAAATAGAAATTGCAATGATTAATCCAAGTATTTCTTTATCTGTAATCTTCTAAAATAACAATCTAAAAATGAACAAGTTATAAAATCAGTTTTCGTATGCTATAAGATCAGTAAAATTTCCACCAAAAATTACTGCTTAAATGCAACCATCTTTTCGGTGATGTAATTCGTGCGCTGGCGTACCACAAACGCTTTTCACGATATTTGTGCCTGATTTATTACCTTGCATACATGTCAAAATTATTGACCTTCGTCTAATGCCATTTTCCTCAACTTCTACTAAACAAAATATTATGCATAATATGGTCAGACACGTCATATTATTCAAAATGCAGACAGTTATCACAGCGCCGGTGTTGGGGGCAAGCCAAGTAAGCAATCACCTGAGCTTGAGCTCAAATACTTAATATTACAAAAGGACAACAAAGAATTGCCAAATAAATATTGGTAAAATAGTTTCGTGTCTTGTAAAAGCTTTTCAATTTGACGCACGGTCAAATCGCATTGTACATAGTCAGTCTACCAAAAATCTGATGCATTCACAAGTTCAACTGTAATACATCAAATGATATGCATTCACAAGCCTCAAGCATTTGGCTTATGCCTGTTACAATTTTAAATCTTCCTGGAGCTAACCCTTGGAAGCTCTGTACCATTAACTTAATTTAGAAACCAATATATAAATCAACACCTGGATTCATAACTGATAAGCTTGACAGTGGTCTATTGGAAGGCAAAGTCTGACCATGGGTCATCTCAGGTTATATGTCGGAAGGTGATATTCTTTTAGAAGGTAAAGCCTGACCGTGGGCCACCACAAATGGTCTATTGAAAGCACGATTTCACAATCAAATTAGTCTTACTAAAGATCAGTTTTCTCTTTCTATTTCTATTAGTCATTTGAGCGACTACACCTAACAAAGTTAAATAACGTAAAGATTAAAAGTTCAGCACATTCCTGCTTGGGCATTTTACTATGTTAGTTTTAATTCTAGAAAACAACCAAATAATACGAGGACTCGGTACAGGTTATAATAAAGATCGAAAGAGAGTGGAAAAACATTACAAAGAAAGAAAAACAAAGTGTGTAGAAGAGGTTGATACTTAAAAATCAACATTTGCAAGAACATTAACAAAGTTGATGCACTCGCAAGTTTAACTTTATTATATAAAATGGCTAATTTGACTTAAACGTACTTATTTAGTTGTTTAAACTTTAATTGTAGAACTTTCATTTACAAACGTCAAGTCTTTAGCTGCGTCTAGGCAGCCCTGTTTAAAATTGTATACCATTGACTTGATTTTTACGGGAATTGGGCATGTTTGTATTAGTAATCATCGAGAAGAAATAAAGATTTTACTTATTTTAGCTTTGTTGTTTATTCTTTTTCGAATTGTTAGCAAACCGTCATCATCATCATCATCATCGTTGGGCCCAAAATAATATCTCTGACATTGTAGAATCCACTTACCGCCTGACTTTCTTGATTTACTTCAATTATTTACTTGTTATTAATTATGCAATTAAAACATCCAAAAAATATTTAAAAAACGTTTGTGTGAATATTTTTAGAAACAAATACAAAAAACTGCTTGTGGCGTATATGTTACGGCTTGCAGCCCAGGCAGTAATACGTCAGTAGAAAAAGCTAAAAACTATTTTCTAATCGGTGTGAAACGCATAAAAACAATTTCTTTTCTTGTTGAGGCAAACGATTTTTCTCTACAATCTGGATACTTGTAACGTTGACAGTCTTTGTTCCACTTTGGTAGGTAATTTTGATTATCGGTACGAACTTCTTGAGCTGGAATCTGCAAAAAAGAATATTTCTTTCTTCAAGTCTAATCGTGGTTGTAAGGAATTGCTCGGCCTTCCACGTTTCTTGGTTGCAATGCTAGATTTAGGAAGAACCTCTGTTGTTGCGAATTTGAATTCAGAAAGTGGTAAATACAAGTCTGGATTATTAGTTGTTCTTCTCCACAATAGCCATTTACACATATCATATCTATGAAATGGGAGAACACCCTCATATACCATTTCTTGAATCTTGAGTATGCTGTAATAAGGCAACATTGAATCTAACAAGTTAACTCCCCCCATGTAGCTGTTCTATACTTACACCAACACATTTGGCAAGTGAAATAGTTATATAAGAATTGTCCTTTCTACAAAACTTATTTCAAATACTCACTTGTCTCAGTTTTTTTATTTCCGATTTTTTGGGCAGCTCACCATTTGGTACACGATTTATCCAGACTGTTCCAAGAGGTAAAATTTATTCTTTTGTAAGATATACTAGAAAGGAGCATGCTGATAAACCAGTTATCGAAGAATATTTTACTTGACTTCTTGGTATTGTTTCTGTAAACTTGACAACCACGTTACTGCTTCTTCCAAAATTTGATTGATACGCTTGAAGCTTGGTAGGCTCAGCAAAAACATCAAAATCACAATTTACACCACTTAAAACCAATACTTTTCAATTCCATTTATGGGGCTTTTTGGGGTTATACTGCTTTCAAGTCGATCTTGCTTTAGTGGAAATTATTTGTTCATCTACTACCATAATTTCTTCTTTTGGAACAAGCAGTAGTCTGTTTCTCAATCTACTTAGAAAAGGACGAATCTTGAAGAGCCTATCATGTCCAGGTTGTTCACGCGGTATCTGTTCACTATTTATATCATTAAAGTGAAGAAAGCGTTTGATTTCTTCAAACCTCTTGCATGTCATTGTTTGGGACACTCTCCAAAATATACGACAATACCAGATACAAGTTATAAAAAGGACTAAAGAAGAATGAAGAAACTTTATAAAAAGAAACACAGTATATAAAAATTATTCAGTACATTACGAAGAAAGAAGTAAAGCTTTTTCCCAGAGTTAAAACCATTTTTAAAAATTTTTCGTTAATACTAAAGAAAACGTCAAAATATTATAAAGTTTCAAAATTAGGTTATAGTATAAAATCGTTTTTGTTTTGATTATTTCTTTAAAAAGTAACAAACGATATTAAAACAAAAGTACCATTCTTATTCTACTAGAAGACTTTTAAGGTATTTTATTTGCTTTTCATTTTTTTTTCAGCATTTTAATTAATCACCAAGTGTATACTTAGTTTTTATGTCAATTTAACATAAAATAAAACAGAAAAAGAAAATCTGAAAGGCTTAGATTTGTTTTCCATATGCGAAAGCACAGTAATATTTATTTCAATTTAAATACTTCCGGTATTCGTCAATAATCTAGACATTGTTTCATTTTCCTTTCTTTCTAATCGGATAAAACTTTGAAATGTATATTATTACCTTTGATGTCTTTGTACTTCGTTATAAACGTCTACTGTAATATAATTTTTTTATTCCGTATAATTCCCTACAAAATATTACGAGTATTTTCATATCAAAGGTAACTTGACTTTTCCAATTCAATGGTTATAGTATTTTTTTTCTTTACTTTACTAATGAGAGAAAAATTCTTTTGATTGTTGAACTTTTCTAACAGTACTGTAGAGTTCAATAGTAGGTATTTACCATAGAAAAAATTCGAATATATTTCTGAGTTATTCTGAAAAATTCAAGAATAATAATTTTTATTCCATTTTTAGAATGAAGAAAAAATTCAATAGCATAACGGGAAATTCAATAAAAATCACTCAACAGAAACGAATACAATTACAGTCGTTCCATCTGTCGCCCTTAGTTTTCACATATTGTTTTAAGGCTTTTATTAGTTACAACATTTTTAGATAACATGACAGGGGTGAAGAAAGTTTTAGATAAAATTATATAAATTTTAGTAGTCGGTCAAATTGTTGACGTGTTCGTTTTACAAATTTAATTTCTCATCATAATTTATTGTGATGGGATTAACTTTTTTTTACGTCATGCGTAGTAGTTCAACATTTTTACATTAAATGTTAAGAATTCTTTAAGATATAATATGAAGAACGCGATTTTTCAAAGTTAAACTAATTTTAGCACCTTTTTCAGGAGGTAAAACCTTTCTTAAAAGGGACGCATTAGTTTCAGTTTACCGCTCGATTCTTTTTCGTTGACGTTAAGTTTATTTCCTTCCTTTTTCTGTAAACGACACTCGTTTTGGTAGTTTAAGTATCCGAAAAGTGAGAGTTTTAGAAGTTTATTTTGAGAAAAAAATTAATACTTCATCTTCTCGATCAACTTACCAAGATCATATTTCTATTTTTTGTATACCTTATTATAAAAGGATCCATGACAGAAAATATACAGTGGAATTCAATAACTATGAGCAACTTTCTTTTTTATGCAAATCGCATGGTCTTGGTTGAAGATTCGAAGAAATAAGAAAGTTAAAAATCTATCATCTTCTATAATTTAATCTAAGAAATCTCAACATAACGTAAATCTAAAAAAATTCTTGAAGGGGGGACGTTTTGAATTTTTATATCCAGTTAAAGGTTATTAACCTTGTATGTAGATTTTAAATTTGCTATGCTTTATTGTGGTATTCTGAAAACGCAAAGCCTCAAATTAATTCATATCTGAATTAATTAAACAATCAACATAAATAATAGTAAATAGAAGTTTTATTTGAATGCTGAAAGTTTCTTGCCCTCAGCAAGTAAATAATGTTTAATATTAAATAGAAACTTTTTGCAATAAATTTTAAAAAAGGTATAAACTTCAGGCAACTTTCAAATCATAATAAGGATAGATCTAAATAAAATTAATGAATGGATGTACATATTAAGTTCCTCTTCAGTAAATCTCCATTACCATCAATTTGGCAGATTACACTGTGAATAGCGGTATGGATATTAACGAAATTTTCTTTTTCAGTATTAAGCCTATGAGTCAACCGATAAAATGATAGTGTGTGTTGTGTTAAATCCAAAGTAAATAAAAACTTCCGTTCAGTAACTGAAATAGCTTAAAATGTATCCATTTTCCCCCAAACATTTGACAGTTTATTACCTACTGTTTAACTTACCGAGGTTTATTTTATATATAAAACAGAAAAAACTTTGGCCCGAGGAGAAAAGTGAGAACGAATTGTATTTAGAGCGAAGGAGGTTATTTGTTACAAGCAGTAAGACATCATTACCAGTTTACATTCTCTTTATGTGCAAACAAAATTGAGAGCAAATATGGATTCTTTAGTAGTAATATGAAAATGATGAAAACAAACGGTTCGTATGCGTGTCTTGCATAAAAAAGAATTTATAGCGACGCAATTTTTCCGTTCAAATACCTGCAATAAAAAACGAAGCCATCGAAAATCGTTTTTGATTCATTCAGGGACATAAGCTTGTATATGAATCTAACGGTTAACCTTCAGATCATACGTTTTAATCACTTCATGTAAAACTTGGCATTTTTGTTTTTGAAAAAAGTCTTGTGGTAATCCCTGCTTAATACTTAGCTGTAGATGAGAAATGATAGCTATGGCACAAGTAAATACAAAATGCAGATAAATATTTTATAACAACATCACGCAATTGCCAAGAAAACTGTTATTACAGATGAATTTTTGAAAGAAATGACACCACGAAGATTATAATATAGAAAAACACAGAGGAGCTGCTTGCAGTTATTAAAACACCTATAAGGCATTGTTTATTTAAATGAAAGAATGAGCGTTGCCACGAGGATTTATTATGACATTAACAAAGCAATTCCAGCTACAGAAAGACATAAATTAGAACGCAGTGAGTAAAACCGCACTTCAATAGCATAGTGAATTTTGGATTTTAAGGAAAACAGCTAGTAATACAAAACTCTCTGTCAAAGAGTAGATAGCAACAAATTAGCTTAGATGGTTCAGACACATCAATAGAATCTTCTTTTGGAGGGCTATCCTTACCACCACCAACTCTAAACGGTTTACTGGAACTACAGCCAAACCATTCCCATAAGTTTCTCATCAGCCTTCTTTTGCCTCTAATCCTTCCTTAAGCGATCAGTCTCAAAAACAAATATCTACTTCCTTTCATAATATGTCCAAGATATTCTACTTTTCTCATGCCTACTCAAAGTCAACAAAACACGCATATACATCTTGATTTATATCCAATGACGTTAACACCGAAAGGAGTTTTCTTTGTCCCAAGTCTCGTTTGTGGCTTCAGGAAATTCTGTTATCGATCATTTCTCAGCTTCACCTGTGTAACTCATTAAAACAATAGTTTTGTAATCTGAACGTTCTTCTGCATTGGCTTCCTTTGGGAGTACTTTTGGTATCACAAATGTTACTAAATAATTCTAAGATTACGTCCATCATATAATCGTCTATAAGCTTTAACAACTCAACCGATATTTCATCAAGTTCAGCCGTTTTTCTATCCTTCATGTTTTTAAGAGCATATTCTATTCTTGTTTAAGGATTTTTGGTCCAGGATCTTTTTCCTCTTGTTACCCTCTCATTATTAAAAAGTTTTTTCACATTGTTTTTCTATTGGTTGAAATCTGGACCGATGCTAGTCTCAGAGTCCTTTAATATATGGTTTATTATATATTAACCTTTTCTTTAATCCTTTTATGTACGTTAAGATTTCTGCAGTCTTCAATATTTTTGCACTACTCTATTACACTTTTTTCTTTAGCTTCTTTAGCTTCTTTTGTGTTTTATTTTATAGTTTTATGTACAGCTTTCTACTGTTGTACGTTACTGTTCTTGTAAGCTCGTCTTTTATCCATTAAATCAAAAATCTTCTCCCTCATCCATAATTTCTTTTTAACTCTTTTGGGTACAAAGGTCTCTTTTGTAACTGTATTCTGTTTGCATATGGTTCCACTTTTCAACATTAGTTGGCAGCAGTTTAGTAAAGAAAGTTTGGGAAACGAATCAAACTGGTAATAGACCCAAAGGACGTCCACACAGTGAAGATGCTCTGCTAAAGGTCTTATAAATGATAGGAGAAAGTGTGTAACGGTGACACTCTAATTGAAGTCAAAAATCATAGTAAATAAAATGAGCCAGGGATCGACATAGATTGTCCCAAAATCTCTACTTACCGAGCGTACTGGAATATTGTGTACTATCAAATCATGCATGTGACTAATATATAATGTCCATGTTTCTTCTTTCAAGAAAAGAAATTTTGCTTTCATACTTTAACATCACGTTGAGACGTTTTGCTTGTAGGAGAGTCAGTTCAGAAATTTGATTTCAAAGGGTATTGCAGTTTAGGCTCAGTAATCCCTGTTGCACGCTATATGGAATAGTGACCATGTGGTCCAACTGCCGCTATTTGGTGCGTGGCTTTATAAGCCTACATTTATCGGAAACAGGACGATAGTATATCAATAGATGAATAGGTTAAAGCTTTTAACAAGACATAATATTTATAGATATATTTATAATGCTACAATCTATCAAGAAAAAAGAGAAGTAGAAATGTAGGTATGCTATATATCTCTATCTGAATCTGCTTCTTGTTTAAGAAATTTCGAACCATATAACTGTAGGGAAAAAGGTGTAACGATGCTGTTTAGTACCTGCCTGGTTGTGACCGCTATAAAGTCTTACTTGAGAAATGTCAGTAATTACTTCTAGAAAGTCGAGACAAAATCATGGAATTGCTACCTGAACCAAAAGGTCTTTACCTATTTGTTTGATTCAGATCATAATTGAGTGGCTTTCAAAGTGAATTTAGTTTTATCATTTCCAAAGGTAATAAGCAAAGATTCATAGTAACACGTATAGTGTCTTTCAACAATCTTTTGATATTTACAGAGAATTAGCAGTAGTAGAAATCTATAGGGACCACTGTTGCAGAACATATATTCGAGACTAGTAATAATAAATATCGTAGGACATGCGCAGCTGTTTGCATAAATAATGTCGCAGTACAGTGTGGTCCAATTTCGATGGGATTAAATGGGTAACTTTCTTATTAGCGCAGATAAACAAAAACGGCTTAGGTACTTGTGACCTCTTTTTCATGCTTATTCTATCACCGTTGCCAGAAATAAGCTGCCGTCTTTTGTTTTTTTTTTCTAGAGAAAAAAAGTGAAAAAAGGCCGATTTCTTCATTTTGCTGTAACTTCTTTATTTTCGAAGCTAGAACAAAATTATTTTAGCATTGTTGAGGCACTTTTTAACGTAGAATGTAATGCCGCCAGTCGTTGTTTTCTAACCCTTTCCATAACTCCGCTATAACTCAAAGTTGAATTTTTTAAGTGGACTAATTCCTTCAATTTAGTGTAACTCCTTTATTTTCAAAGCTACAACAAAATCATTTTAGCATTGTTGAAACACTTTCTAACGTAGAATTCAATGCCGTTAGTCGTTTTTTTCTAGTCTTTTCCATAACTGCGCTGTAACTTAAAGTTTAATTTCTTGAATGGTCCATTTCAAAATTCAACTTTGAGTTACAGCGCAGTTATAGAAAGGACTGGAAAAAACGACTGACGGTATTAATTTCCAAGTTAAAAAGTGCCTCAACAATGCTAAAATCTTTTTGTTGTAGCTTTGAAAATAAAAAAGTTACAGCAAATTGAAGGAATCAGTCTATTTAAAAAATGCAACTTTGAGTTACAGCGGAGTTATGGAAATGACTAGAAAACAACGACTGGCGGCATTGAACTCTACGTTAAAAAGTGCTTGAACAATGCTTAAATGATTTTGTTCTAGCTTCGAAAATAAAAAAGTTACAGCAAATTGAAGAAATCGGCCATTTTTCACTTTTTCTCTCTAGGAAAAAAAACAAAAGATGGCAGCTTATTTCTGGCAACGATAATGGAATAAGCATGAAGAAAGAGGTCATGAGTACTTAATCCGTTTTCTTTAATCTGCGCTAATAAGAAAGTTACCCATTTAATCCCATCGAAATTGGACCACACTGTACATTCTCTTAATAAATGAATTGATCAAATACACGAAATCTGATTTAGCATTAATTACATAAAATTTGTTTCCTACGAACCCATAAGACAACTTTAGATAATTAATATGAAATTAGATTTTATCTATTTAGTTAATTGCTTCATTGAAAAAATGATTTGCGACATTACTTATGCAAAAAGCTGTACTTAATATATTAATAAATTAATTAAAGTAGAATTAAACTTTATTTTGTCTCAAAAGTCACTATATTAAAACTCAAGATTGTTTTCAGTATTCTTTTCATTTACTTATACGTATTACATCAATGATTTAAAAATTTGAATATGTCACGGTAAATAAGGCAATTAACGATAAGTTACAGTATTGAAGATAAAACCAAATCGTATTCTAGCATCTCAGAAATAAGCTGGTGCGTTAATAAAGTCAGCATTAAGAAAATTTATTCTTTCTTTCAATAAACCTCTTTAACCTTTACACTCCCAAATAAAATAAAATGAAAAACCATCATAATGGATGTAATTACTGGCTTAATCTGCAGAAAGAGAACGTAATTAACATGAATGAAACGGACCGCGGTCTGTCCTGATAACAAGCGAGAAGTTCCCTACTGCTCTCTTAATTGCAAGACAAAAAGACAAGTGATTATGTCACGTTTGTAAATCTTGTTCTGCACAATTTTCTGCTTGGAGTAATTCACATAATCCCATTATAAAACTTGTTTTCTTTTTTCCTAGCTCATGTGTAATGCAGAAAACAAAACGTTCATAATCTTCCTGGTTTTGCTGTGACATGAAAAATGTAAAAAGTTATAAAAAGCTACAAAAGGTCGCGCTGAAAATTGTAATAATAAAATCGCTAGAATAAAACTTGTTTCATTTAAATTAATTGTTGGCGTTGTTTATATTTCATTTATTTGCCATATTTTCCTAATTTTCCCTAAAGAGATAATTTAGTTTGGTAGTTAATGACGTTAAAACCCTAAATTATTCACTTTAATAAATCTTTGAGTACGTTAAAGTTGTCACTAAAAAAATAATAATAAAAGTAATGCGGCCATTAGGTTAAAATAAACAAAAACTGTGTTCATAAGAACGTGGTGTTTACATACTTAACTTAATTTGAATAACACAATTTTAAGGTTATTATATTTCAATCAACATATTAAGCTGAAAACGCATATCGATTGAAAGCTACTAACCTCAGTATTATGTTAAATGTTAAAATACATAAGAAAAACCAAGATAATATGATTCGTGATGTTTCTAAAATGAAAAAAATTGAAGTAATATGTGATGTATGATGGGTTGCATCTTGAATTTTACTAGGCGCTTCATCATGCGAATCATCTTGTACACAATTATTATAAATGTTTCTTACTAAGACTCTGCTTATTTGTGTTACTAGGAGAGACAGTGCAACTTCTTTTTCCGTGTCTACCTCTTATTTCACGAGCTGAAACAAAGAGGTGGGCTTTTAAAGAGTAAACTTCTCTTCAGTGGGAAATAAAATAATAAAATTTGGAAAATTGCAATCATTGCGGCCCGCAGATGTGATTAGTTGTGCTGAAGACAGTGGCAGAAAACGCAAACGCGAAGGTGAGTATGCAGTGAGAGATTAAAACCTCTGTATTGGCAACAAATGTGACTTCCAAGGTGCCCTTCGACTCTAAGGTCAGGTTATCTGCACTACCGAAAAGCATCGTCAACGGATATTTGAATTTTTTCTTGGCAACCTTTTGAATTACTGGGTGTGGAATTCGGAGTGATTTTGATCAACCACTTTGTTCGTGTATCGTTTCCATATGGATGCCCGAGAAAAAAGAACGTTAGCAGCCTAAGCTTTCTTCTAGCTAATAATAACTACCTAATAAGCGATCCTTTGAGTTTGAAGCTGTCATTTCTTTATGGTTAATGTATTCATTTTGATTCAAAATCTAATTAAAAAGATGTAAAGATTGATATGTTACCTTAGGCGTAAATTATCTTAAAACTTCAAAATCTCGCTGATAGCAAAGTCCAAGTTTGTGCTAACATGAATAATTTTTTATTAAGAGCAAAAACATAAAAATTTTTACATATTTGTATTGCTTCCACAGGGTGTTACTATGGGAGCAGTTGTTAAGAGTAACATTAAATTCCATCTATAGAAAGTCGTCGAACATTTCAACTATAGAGAAACTTTCTAGACAGTGATAGCATAAGCTCATAAACCACTCATAATAAACCATCTACATCGGTTGTGCGATCCTGATACATGCCATATAATACTACTATGGATACTTCTTCAAGAAATCCATCTTTAATTTGTTTAATGCTTTTTATTAATCAATCAATTCTGTGAAAATCAATATTATTATTGTTATGAAAATAACAAACTAACTAATAAGAGATTTTGTATATTTTACATTGCAGTTTCTAAAAGTATCTCTTAAAGGGTGATACTCACAAAGTTACATTAGCGCATATTTTCAAAAAACAACAGAACTTTCTAAAGTATCTACTTAACTTCACCTAAGTTTCAATCTTATTCTCACAAATGTTTCAGACAAACACGGTAAAATCTGTGAATTGTTTAAGAATATTCTTACAGTAAATTTGTGTAAAGAATCTTGCTTTTAGGTAAACTTTATACACTTCATGGCGCATCCAGACATGGAATTTAGAACTTTTAAGTCTTTGAACTTCCTCCTAAAGGTAAAGCAAAATAACCTTTAGTTCATAAATATGCAGAATAGTTTACGGTTTTGCTCTTTGGCGTATTTCATAGAAGTAACTAGAACTCCTGTTAAACGTTAGAATAATTTTGTGGTTTTGTACGAATGAACCTCAACTATTTATCGATAAAAGATGGTTAACCAAAACATTCCACGAACTCCTTTTATCCAAAGAGAGAACAAGGATGTTACATTCAAGCAGAAATTGTTGTAAACGTTATGTTACCCAAATAAAATTATTTTTATTAAAAAGAATAAAACGGGATGTAAACGAGTTTGTTTGATGGTGTCAAAGTTTCAATGAACTTTATTCTACCTTGGTTATATAAAACGTTGATGTAAACCTCGGGGGTTTTCTGCGTTAGTAAATTTGAAAACAGAAACTTTATTTGGCTTAGGCGAGCAAAGCGTGTGTAGTTCTGCACTTTGATTAGTGGAGCTGATGCAATGGTCACTATTACTTTGATGTGGTTGAAAAATCTAAATGACAAATCTGCTTTTCCTACCTACACTTTAATGTCATTGATTCAACAATGAAATATAATTCTGAATTAGTAATACATTATTATTATTTGTTTCATTTGTAAAAATAAATTAAGTATAAGACTCAACAAAGGTCACTTATATATAAACCGTTACGGCAAACGCGGAATAATCATGTTTTTGTTAAAACGTAACAATTGGTGTCAGGTGTGGAGTATTGGTTTGCAGTTATAATCCCGGAACATCCTTCCAGAAGTTTCAGAAAACAGTGGATTGTTAGTTTTTCAAAAATTCGAGATATACTACGGGTTCGGTCTGCAGGTACCGTCATGATCCAGAAGCCATGGCCAGAATAAGCAGCAAAATCGGTGGAACATCACTTTCGGCACTGTCATGAGACGCAACAGTGTTAAGAAGGGGGCAGTGTAACGAGTCATCCCTCGAACATACTAGAGAGGTGTCGAACAGTCTCGGCGTTGCTGGTCGAATGTGCCGGAGAGATCTCGCACTGTCCAGAGTTTCTGACCGTCGAATGTGCAAGAAAAGGCGCGAGCCTTCTAAACTCATCGAGAGGAACGAGGAAACGTATATAAGCGGTAGCATAAATAGAGTCGGAGTTCTACAGTAAATAACCGCGTGTAGTTACAAACGAAATAAATGTAATTAGTGATAAATAAATTATTCTGTACATAAATAAATAAATAATTTAGTGTAAATAAATACTGGAAATGAATTGTAATAAACTAAGTAAAAATAAATATTAAAAATAAATACACGTTTTTGTTAAAACGTAACATTATCAAAACCGAATGTTCTAAATGCGGCACACATCACGCTACCCTTTCCCCCCCTCGACCGTACATAACCTTCGCTAAATAGTGTAGTGTGTTAGTGGCACATCCTCTAGGCACAAAGAAAGTAGGTTTGTCTCATCCATCTAGACGAATCGGCGGACAGAACTTTTTGTTCTAGAAGTTGACACTTAATTTCAAAACTCGAATACAATAAAACAAGTACATTAGGAATATCTTTTGTTACCAAACGGATTATTTTAACGAGCAAAATAAATAAAAGAATTTATTTATCTCAATTTACAAGAATGATTCTCGAAAAATGTTTCAATGCTTGTGTACATGAATAGGTAGCACACAATCAGAAGTATTTTCATTGGTAGCATGGTGGCATACTATCTGCTCGTGGACACAAGCATTGAATTTGTTTTTTGAGTAACTTTAAGATTTTTCTTCTATGAGAATAAAAACCCTCTGAAAATATTTTTGATTACCGAAATTAATTATAAAAAGACATAGAAATACTAATTGATCTCACATCTTGGTTAATAAATTGTAATAATACAAACACTATTTCAGTTATAACTTTAAATTTATTTATTTGGCGCGTCTTGGTATAAAGTATAAATAAACAAATTGTCATGGTAACTAGGTAACTTGCGTCAGGCAAACAATTTTGAGGTTATAAGTGGTCATAAGTGTTTCTATTACTACAATTTATTAACATGGAGTTCCACAAAATGAGTTTCAATTAAACAAATTACCTGTTTGTTGATCTAACTATCTTGCAAACTCAGCCCATCTTATATAGCATATGGACGTCCACTGGACGTTCATTGGACGGAGGTCTAGTGGACGTTCAATCTTTGGCGTCCATTGAACGTACACTTGTTATAGCTTTATACATCTAACAGACGTCCGTTACTAGATGTAGTAGTTTGGATGTAATTTGTACATGATCATCTTATGGACGTCCATTGATTGTACAACCTACGTCCAAAAATATTCGAACGAGGTATGGATCAAAATAGAATGTTCTGGTAGATATCGTCTGATAGGTGTCCTAAAACGGACGTTCACGTGATGTCCAGTTTATGTTTATGGACGCCGGGACTAATCTTCAATGACAAATGGACGTCCAGTGGACGTGGAAGATGTAAAGGTTAGAAGTCAAGAGAGAATCTTAACAAAACACAAAAGTAAAGAAATTTTATTTAGATCCACAAAAACATTCAGAATGATGCAAGTCTACTGTAATGACAGCTTAGTGTTCTCTCACACAACTACTAACAGACATATTAATTAGATTTTGGAGATATGAACAAGTACTTCTAAAAGAAGAACTAGTTTTTAAACTTTTTGATTTCTGTTAATTACTTTGCAACCTATACTAATTTGAAATTGATCCTAATTTTAGGTGGCTGACTTGGTTTATTAAATACAGAGTCAAAAGAGAAAAAATATGGGAATATCAGTGTCCTTAACCTGTAATCTAGTCTCGTTGGACCAAGACTAGTTCTTTTAAAATTTTTTATAAAATAGAATCAAACAGATTAGTTTACTATTTGTTTTCAACAGTACTTATTAGTAAAAAGCAATTTCTAAAATCCAAAAAAAGCATTTCTTCCCTTGTCTAAAACACTTTCTATCACCCCTGAGTTTGTAGATGAAAAATAATGTCGATAAGCAAACATCAGCAAAACGGTAAATGAGAACGATTTTCGTTTCTCCTAGCACGAAGGTATACTTTGTTAAATGATTTAAGGAATATTATCAAAGACATGCCTTTGCTATGGTCTATCTCGTAATGCTATAAGGTGGATTTCACTCACTTTTGCTGTACAACTACTGTAACTGCCTTATATTCTTGTAGTATGTTTGGACTGTCCGTCTACACCGGTATTCTTCTTCTATTTCTTCACAGACAGCACTTCCTAGAACCTTTCTAGAGGCACCGTATTTTTTCCCTCCTATAGTAGTTGTTTCTTACAGATCTTGATTTAATTATCACTGTTTGGTATGAAGCTGCTTCAAATCATTATTTGATTTATAGGTGTGCAAAGATAAAGTACATAACAGAATTTCAGACATTCCATTGTCAATGTTTAAAACTTAGTTTCTGTCTTTTTCGAAACTTCTAGAGAAAAATCTCACACCTAGTCGTCATGTCGTCAGGGTTTAGTTGTAGGATACAGTTTTCATATATGGAAGAATCTTTTGAGATATCCTATTATTGGAGAAACTTTTAACTCTAATGTAAGCAAGCTTTTAATAAAATATAGGTTACGATTCAATACTTTGATGTTCTAAAAAATCTTTAAAGTTATACCTCAGAAAATTTTCATCAGGAGGTAACATTTTTTGTTTCCTACGCTTTTTAGCATTTTGCTATTTAATATTCTAATATACATGGTATTTGAACATTCTTTCTTTAAAGGCACCCTTATTTTTATTCTATCTTACCGATATAATATGTGTAATACTTACTATATAGTACGCCTACTCATTTTCATAAGAAATCTAATAAAATTCTTATTGCAATCGGGGAAAATACTGTAGAGTTGCCAAAAAGATGTAAAAACTTTATACTTTAGTACTTATAATAATAAAACTAACAAGTTGTAAGTCAGCTTGTTAACGCAAAAAATATAAATTTAAACAAAAGAATTCGGGCAGAATATCAATAAGCAGATAATTCTATGTATTATTATAAATCTTCGGTTCCACCGCATGCTACATGAATGCTTTTAAAAAGGCGTCAAAAAATAGGAAAAATAAAGCAATTTTGTATCTTCTGAATGCTGTCCATTTTGATGAATTCAATTTTGAGTAATAACTCTCAAGAAAGCTTTACAGTTGATTTCCGTTCTTAGGCACGGTTTAATTTTAGTAAGTATAAGAGGAAGACAAGCCCTCTTTCTTAAACGAAGTCCACTGTTCAAAAAGTTAACCCGGTCGGAAAAGGAAACGGCGGCACATATTATGAAATCAAGTTCAATTTTCTTCTTTTATACTTTTCTTTTAAAATGCGCAGAAGGCGTTAGCAATAAAGAATCTAAACTCGACGTTTTTCACTTTTAGGCTTATTTTTAGAATTATCATCAATAAATCCAGAAAATAAAGTCGTAACTAAAAATAAAAATTATATTCTTGCAAAATAAAACCTAAAAGAAAATCTAATGATTAACATGGCGTTTTAAAAAATATTGCGTTAAGTTAATACAGATAAATAATCGTTTTAAGAAAGGAAAAGCAAGAAACTTTACTGTAAAATCTATAAATTAAAAGAAAAAATTATAAAATAATAAAAAAATTCGTTTTTTCAGTTAACTCTTTTGTGGCATGCGCGCGCTTATTCAAAGAAATCAATAACTGCTTTCGGGTTGGTACAACTGCAGTTTGTGTTTTGATCGTTTGACAAATATAATTTCTAACCTACAAAAGCTTGTAAAAGTAGGTTTAGTTTTATAAGAATTTAATAACTAAATATTTTTATATCAGCGTATTGTGTATTATCTATTGATCACAGCATAAATTAAAAATGTTGGGTTTGTTAAAAATGTGTTATACATGCCTAGAAATGAACAGTAAAGATTTAACTGATGTATCAAAAACAGATTATGATAGTTTAACATATTTATATAAATTAAAAGCTTGTGTATCATTGGAATTGGTAAGAAATGTTAAATAAGCATAGGATAATTGCTAAACTGTATGTTCTTGGTTTACAGGAGGAAAATAATTCCAAACAACTATGTTCATCGTGTATAAAACAATTAAGAATATCCTATCAGTTTAGAGAGATGGTTATGCTTTCTCAAGAAATTATATCAAAACATAAAAATGACATAATCTCGGGAACCTATGTGGTAGAATCTAAACTACATCAATTGAAGTTGGGTGCAAATACATTACTTTACGAGCCCGAATGCATCATTGTAAAAGAAGAACAATCTAATGCTGATATCTCAACAAATAATACTCCAAGAAAACGGCGTAAGTCTATTAGACATTTACAGAATGAAGAAGAAACATTTCCTGAAATTACTGATAATAATGACAATGACAGCGACAATAGTGATTACTTTCTTGCAGATTTAAAAGATAATTTAAAGACTTCCACTGCTATGCAGATTAATAATGGCAATAATAATATTACTAATTATTTGATAGAACATATTAAATCTGATGATGAGATACCTACTCAATATCAATGTTCTAAGTGTAATGTAATTTTAGAAAGTTCTGAAGTAAAGAATCATTCTTGCGATTCATATAATTGTTACAAAGATGATGAAGATATTGAAGAAGTTGCATTAGAAGAATCAAAAGAAGATGGAATCTTAAAAGGTAAACGGGGTAGACCAAAAAAGAAATTAAAATCACCCAAACCAGACGCTGATTACCAATGCTACCACTGCAGTATGATTTTTAACAAAAGATGGAAATTACAAAAACACATTACAAGAGTGCACAGTGATAGTAAAAAATATGTTTGTACTTACTGTAATAAAGGCTTCAAACAATCGTACCATCTTAGAGAACATTTAACGTCTCATACAGGTGAACGGAATTATACTTGTTCGTTTTGTGATAAATCGTTTCAGCGTATATCATCAATGCGAAGACACATACGATCACATGAAGCAGCACCAGGGCAAAAGACTAAAAGAACTCCATTTTTGTGTACAGTGTGTGGCAAAAGTTTTCCATTTTCAAATGGTGTTCAAAGACATATGCGTATACATTTAGGTATAAAGAATCATGAATGTACCATTTGTCATAGGAGATTTACACAATCAACACATTTACATGTGCATATGCGTACACATACTGGAGAGAAACCTTATATTTGTGATACATGTGGTGAAGCTTTCTCTTTAAATGCAAGTCTGCAAAAACATATGTTGATACACCAAAGTTTAGATAAGGCCATCTCATGTAAAAAGTTATCCCTAGAGGATCTTTAATTTTTTTCATATTTGGGTTTTTGAATTGTATAATTAACCTAGTCTTCAAGATGTGTTACGTAATAGAAAAGCAGTTGTTGAATGATAGATTTAAAAATAAACGGATTTTTTTTGTTTGCATTTTAATTTCATATCTCATTTAAGTCATTATGTCATTATTGAATAAATTATTGTATTAGGGATTTATAATTGTTTTAGAATTAGTTTTTAAAATTGATGTGTTTAGGAAATTTAAATTGTTTTTTTTGGTCAATTGTACTGTTTCTCAAAAATTTTATAAAATAAATATTAACTATAACAATCTGTTGATTAATTTCTTAATCTGTATACTGAAACGAATTGTGTGCTACAATTAATCTACAATAAAAAAATAAGCAACTTTTCTAATTTCTAATCTTTCAGTTACTGGGTTTTTAAACACACTGTATAACTGAAATATGGTAATTATTTCATACTTCAACTATGCTAAATGATGGAGTTGTGGCTGGTTACAATTCTGGAAAATGATTGATGATTCCATAAATTGACTCCAAGTAATTCTAAATTTTCCAAAATAGAAATACCAGATGTTAAAAAAAATTAAATATTTAAGAGGTATATAATTGATAAAAAACAAATGAAAAAGTTTTAATGTACATGAGTCTGCAAATCAACTGTTTTCTTTTAAAATTTCTTGTTTTTCAATATTTCAAGAATCAGGTGATATCAGGATAAAATTTTCTACATGCTACAGTAGACACTATTTTACATAGTTTTGTCAATGATATCCTTATCGGAAGCAGAAAATTGGAAAAAATTTAGCTCCCTACCTTAAAGAAAATTGTCACAGCACTGAAAATTAAACAAAATTACATTTTCAAAATTAGTTATTGGTTTGCCAAAAAAAGTTCCCTTTTGCATGTTTTCTGTAGGACGCATCATTTTCTAGTAAACTTGGATTTTTGAAAACATTGGACATAATTCGGACAATTCTTGGGCATACATAATTCGGACGATGTTTGGACATAATCTGGACGCCTTTGGGCATAATTTGGACGATTTTTGCATGACAAATAGATATCCAGTGGACGTCCACTGACGGTCGTCCAGTGGACGCCCAAACACGGACGTCTAATGGATGTCCAATTTTCGTCCATGGACGTCGGGATGAAATTTGGATGACAAACGGACGTTCGGTGCTATATGGAAAGTTGTATGTTATTTCAAAAACAGGATAGAATTAAACCTACTTTACCCTAAGACTTTTTTCCCTAAAGCACACCCATTTCCAAGATACATGGGGTCAAATTAAATCTAAAATTTTATGTTCTTAAGTAAATCTTGATTCCCTGTATCTCAGAAAATGGTGCACTTTAAGGAAAGTATTATACGGCAAAGTAGACTTAATTTCTGTTGAAGAATGCAATGCAAATAATTGCATCTTTGTTTACCATAGACTATAGTGAATTTGGGAGGTTTTTGAAAAATCCAATATTACTAAAAAAATGACTCATTCTACAGAAAAAATGCAACACGGGCATTTGTTTGCCAAATCGATTGTTAAGTACGAAAATAGGAATATTTTCTAATTTCTCTCTAGCATAACAATTTTCTCTAGGGTAGGGGTGCTGATGTAATTTTATAAACACACCTATGTAGCATCTTCGAAAAATCGGAAAGGTGCAAGAATAAGGGTCTTGGAAAATAACCACCAATGCTGTATCTTGATTATTTGTTGAACAATTTACAAGGTTTCTTCTGGTTGTGATTTATCTCTTGCAAAAAAAGAAGGTCAAACAGAAGTTAATTAACCGATGCCAGCACCAACTTACATTTTGTTAGTGAATACCCATACAGCATTATCGCTTGCTATAAACTTGCTGCAACCTTGATTTTAACTTGTCAGACTTGTACTAATCTTGCAAGCATTGAGCAAGCTTGTTGCAAGTGGATCGCTGCAGGAATGTAAAATTAAACTTGCCACAAGTCTGCTATATCCTTGCCAAAGCAATTGAAAATAATTTTATGTAAAGATGGTAGCGCAGAAACTAAGCACGTGTTTCGCCGTCATCCCATGCTCAAAAATATCCTATCAGCTTGTGGTCAGCTTCACACCTCCACCACGTGCCTTCACCTCACTTTGCTACACTACTTGTAACCACGTGTTTACAGTGTATGTTACGTTATGGTTTTCGCGGTATTCTCGTTCTCCCAAATTGTATAATTTTCTGTGTTTTTTTAATTTATTTTTACGATTTCATTTTTTAATGTGTATATTAATATAATATTTACGTTTCTGTTTGTACTTTCTTGCTTCTTTTGTATGAGTATATTTTTTTATTGTACATACTATATTACTTATTACGTGTTATTTTTTTTCGTATTTTAATTAGTTTAGTTGTGCTATTGGAATAATGACCTATGGAGAGGAGTATTTAGTAATAACTAATAAATGAATGTATTTTCTTTGTATTATAATATCTGTAGTAAGCTTTATATCTTTCTAAAAAATCTAAATTAAAACTTAAATTGAAATATCAGTGTTTTGCTTACCACATAAAAGATTGTACTTATTTTTTAGCATTTTATGTTAAGAAATGACAATAAATTACAAAATATTCCTTATAAGAAAAGTCTGCAACAGTCTAAATCACTATAATATAGACCTGCCCAAAGTTAAGCCCTTATGGTTAAAATTAAAGAACATTTAAAATAAGTTTTATTTAAAAGTATAGGATTTGATCATTCTGAAATTGTCAAAATAAAAAATTTAACCATAAGCATCATCTTTTTGGACAAGGTTACATTACAATAAGCATATAACAAGATGCTTGCAACAAATCTGCAATACAAACTTGCGTCAAGTTCACATTACAAGCCTGAATCAAGTTTGCACCACACGTTTGCAGCAACCTCGCATTTGCAAACTTATTGCAGGTTAGTCAGGTGAGACTACTTTGCTTGCTGCAGCCTTTTTCACTTGACATAATTAGTTTGCAGCAAGTCTGTACACTTGATCTATCAAGCTTGTAGCAAGATTGTTGCAAGTTAATTATGCTGTGCGGGTAATTAAAAAACTTAGAAACAAAGATTATACGAGATAGTATTCCTGTCTAAAATTTCCTTCAAATGCCCATTTTAATCTTAATATTTCATTATTTTCAATCTTGTTTCAAAATAAGATTGAAAAAATTGGAATCATTTGGTCAAAATCAATGCCATGGTGACAAAAAGTTGAAATCAAAAAAGAAAACCTTTGCTGAAATATTCCGTTACTTTGCCTTGGGTGACAAAATGGTTTTAAAATTTATTTGATTTTTTTTTCAAGTAGGGGTATATGATGTGTGTGACTTCTGGTTATGTCCAAGAAAGATTATTTGCAATGAGTTATTATAAAAGCCAACGTTAAACTCATTTGGTCTATCTAAATTACCTTTTTGTTTGTTTCTTAACAAAAAGCTGTTTTGTCTATTTTTAAGGTTTTGAGGCACGCTAACCATCAAAATATATTTAGCAGCTAGGCCTAGGAAAGTAAGGAAGGTAGTAGGAACGAGAAAAAAAGACAAATAAATTCAGGACATTTTAGTTACAATTTGCTGACACTAAGTACGCATTTTAACTAAATAGTAATTTATCAAGAGCAAAAAAGCAAAATTTGTTCTTTCTACTGATAGGATCTTATCAATTACGGCTTTACGAGGTTACATACAGGTTATTTGAGAAAAACATTCTGAAATGCTCTGTCTTCATTTGAATTTCTCAGTTTAAATCAGAAACTGCTTAAGAGTTAAAACCAATTTGAACTTGTCAATGAGTTTTTATTGTGTCTAGATCACAATGGCAAGCAGATTTAAATTTAGTTCAAGAAATAGCTTTAAAGTATGTAGAATCAGTAGAAAGCCTTGCACAAAATTGACGAAGAACACTTAGTACTTACTGAAGTACTGAGCGGCTCTTAATCCTATTAAATAGATTAATCATCAGATGATCTTCGCACATATTAAATAAAACACTGAAGATAAAGAAAGGCGTTACGTGGAGCCTAAAATTCTAAACTACATCAAAAGGATATCATCTTAATTTAATTAATAATTTAGGAAGAACTGTTTTTAAACTTGTATACTGTATAACAAGTTGCCAGCATTATTAATAGCAAAAGCTTACACTGTTACTCTAATATTAAATTACAAATTTAATAAAAAAAACTGTAATACGTTTCTAACAAAGTAATGAAATACCTAAAACTACAAGAGGGGTGAACAGTTTACTTCTGATTAAAGAAAAAAGAAAACAACGCAGGCAAAAGTTGTAAATTGAACGTTAACTTCGTTTTTATATTTTGCAGCTAAGAAATTCTATTAAAATGAAGAATTCGCTTTTAACTTTCATTAAACGGTTTATAAGTTAATAACAATCAAGGAAAAAATTATAACTTTTCGTTATATATATACTTTTACAAAGAATGCTTGACGTGGATTGAACTTTATTACTTTTATGTAAATCTTTTAAAACAGAATGTTTTCAGAATTATTTCAGTCGGGGTCTTATAATTTTAGGAATTCTTTTAGATTTTTCCTCATAAAAGTAAATTTGATAAAGCAAGTATGAATTAATTTCTTTATTTCTTTTATTTTCGCTTTCTTTGGAAAAGGTTTCGTTACCTAAAATTCTTTTAAATGCTACTACTATCGCTTGAAAAGTTTTTCTCGCATAAATATTGATTTCAATAAAGTGATAACCTAAACGAACTTCAAAGTAAGTTGAATTAAATGTTCAAAGAAATTGCTTTTAATAGGTTAAAAGTTTCCAGAGGGATATTATCAGCGACATTGCTTAGCATTTATACGATACTTTATGGATGATCTGTGCTACAAAACGCTTACGTACATTTTCTTAGAGGTTATTGGAAAATGATAACAATTTGAGTTTTATTAAACCAATTCCTTGAGAGTCAGAAAGAAGTACTTGTTCTTCAAAATAAGATTTAAAACTAAAAATACACACTTTTATGAAAATTTACGTAAACGAGACCCACGCTGTGACTAAAGTGTCATGGCACCTTAATACATTACCAGTTGTATTGCTTCCTATGGATTTTCTTAAGATCCTAAACAAAAGAAACGACAAACACAATACTGACCTTTAATTGAAATATTTTAATTTTCTTTAAGTAAGATCGAAATTACACTTCTGCTTTTGACCATTTGCTAAAAATATGCTTCGTTGAGATTATCTTTAATTACCTGGTTGGCATTTAAATGTTTTACAGCTGACAATTTTAATACGCGGTTTTTAAAATTTTTTAATGTGCCTATCTCTCGTTCTTGCGAATGTTTAACTTTTGGTTTTGTCACCCTAAATGTGCCCTTTTCAAAATCGTGGCAAAATAGGGTCATCCTAATATGATATTTGAATAAGAAAAACTTAATTTTACTTGGAGGTTCAAAAAATTTTGTTGTTTGCCAAACTAAGTACAAATTACAAAATTCTAAGATTATTTCATTTCTTCGTAGTTTCAATCTCAATCTATGGCAAAGATAGGTACCAATTGCTATTGCTTTATAGACTATTATGATATTACAGAATGATTGCAATTTGATAAGAGAAAACAATCTAAAGCAAAGTATTGGCTTAACACGGGATTTTCTAAGATAAGAGGGGGAGACTCGAAAAGTGGAGTACTATAGAAAAGTACCCTTTTTCTATGCGGAAAAAACAAATCTTTGGAGGAGGTTATTCAAAGCATGAAATCTTTTCACTTTTAGTGCTAAAATAAATTGGGAAAAACTGTTGCCGTTCTAAAAATCACGTCTGGTTGAAACTTCAGAGCAGTTGCTTATCTAAATCCTTATTTTAGGCGCAACGAATTAGGTGATGCTGCGATCTGATCCATTAACAGAGCTTCATTCTGCTGGTCTTGCCTTACAGCATTCCAGGTGACCGCAAGGTCATTCGCATTCATGTCTACAAAACTTTTATTTCATCATGGACTATCAATTCATCTGCTTTAGAGCTGTCTTCAAAAGAAAAAGTAAAATCTTCGAATTTGTGAGTTAGCCTGCAAAGCAGAATCAAGATGCTACACTAGATATCTTAAGAACATCTCTTGGTCCATTCCTATGACGACCTAGGAGAAAGTCAGAATTACATATTTGAAGCAGCACACTCTTTACCAAGAGCGCCTTACAATTTAATTTAAAATTTCGAACTGCAATATGAACAAGTAATACATCATTATACTCAAAATAAGTTCTGCAATGATGTCGAATCTACCTTTTGTGCCATTTAAAAGAAACTGAGCTGGAGCTGTATTTCGAAAACTAAATAAAATTATTTTTGTTGTCTTTAGAGATTAAGCGCTAAGGATTTCTAGATATTTCAACAAACCCACAGTATCGACTCTTGGTTAGAAGTAGTTTATCAAAAACTGTTTTTTCCTGTTATACCACAAAAAAAGGTTTTGTATAGAAAAATGTCTCACGTTAATTCTAAATCGATCATTTTCAGTAGTAGCAAAACTAAAAAATCTTTGTAATACCAGATAGATACTATCAATTCGTGCGTTTACTATTTAGTTGGAAAAATTCTTTTTCAGTATTTCAAAGGTTTATGTATCATATCACTGGAGATTTGATTAGTCCAAGAGTGGTCTTGGTCTATTTTGGAAATATTGCATAAACATACGTAAACATAAATTAACAATCAATTTAGGTAAATGTGCAATTTACGTATACCTAAAATGAAATTCTTAGGAAAAATAATCGATGTCAAAAAAGTCCGAAATATGAAACAACTTGAAAATATTAAAGCGCTTCAGTGTTTACTTGGTCTAACAAGACATTTTAGAGTACTATTATTGTTAGATCTTTGGAATCTTTAAAGAGGAAGAACGCAGAATTTATATGAAATGAGGAATCCGAAACTGCTTTTCGTACAATTATAAAATGTGCTACATCGGAATCTGTTCGGTCTTTTCGAGATGGCTGGCCACTTGAAATATGAATTAGCAATATTGTATAAGCGAGACTGTAGCAAAGTAAAGCACTTTCAGTTGAGAGTTATTAGTTTATTACTTATAATTCATATAATGTCACGGAGAAAAATTGTTTAGCTGACTTACAAGCTTTTAAACACTTTAGATGGCAAGCAATTCATTGTTACTACGGATTTTAGAGCTTTAACGCAGCCTACCTTCAATCGGAAGTTTGCATGACAGGTTAGCAAGATGGCAACTTTTCTTTCAAAGTTCCCATATGATTGTAAATCAGAAAAGTGGCAAAGAGTTATAAGATATTGATGCTATTTTTTGTTTAAATTCTTCTCAAAAACCCAAACAAAGTTTATTTAACTCTGATACTCTGCTTATGAGCAAAAAACCAGATGATGGAAGAAGAATAATGCCAGAGTCAATTCCTACTATTCTACAACTTTACTAGGATAATCCACACACACACTTGTTGTTGAAAAACAATAAAATACTAGAAGCACAACATCATATTATCCAGAATTGGGATGCACTCCATATTATGCTATATAGGTTAGGTCATCAATTTACTAATAGATTTTGAGTTAGAGATAGAATGTAATTCCCGAAAAAAAAAGATATTGAGTAGAAGAAGGTCTACAAAAAATAAAGTTTGTGTGGAAACCATAATAAAAGGGGGCTCCCTAATTTATTACCAAGGAATACATTTTAGCGCAGAATAGACTGGCAAAATTAAATATTCCCAATGGGCCATATAAAATTGTTACGGTTAAGTCAATTAATAATTATCCTAACTATGTAACCTATGACCAGGATGGTACGGTCTAGCAAGCACATATTTCCAATGTTAATAAATAATTATCACAGAAGTGGCATGGGTAGTTTCGAAGGGGGAATCTTTGTAACAAATAGTGACTTGTGAATAGGGATAAACTAATTTTGAATTTTGTTTTGTGACAGAATGCAGATGACACACAACTTTTTTTCTTAATAAAAAGCTAGTAAACTATTAGGTTTTATTACACACAGTTTACGATAAAATTACAATTTTTGAGATTTCATACAAAGGCAAAGAACGGTATCTATCTTAATCCGAAGAAGAATTCCGTTACGAGTAGGAAGATAAGAGCACGATAAGTAGACATTTAGATTTGAACTTTTAGTAAACCACAACAGAAGATGTTTAAGGCATTGATAAGGATGAAAAAATGACCAACCAAGTGTTTTTCTTTCAGTTAAAGGTTATCTAAAGTCTTCTTCTTTTTCGTTAAATCTCTCTTTTGTAAAAGAATCAAACTACAATGAGGTATTTTATGTTTATACTTTGAATCTGGTTAAATTCGATTAACAGTTAATTTGAATCAAGTAAGATCAAACTAGTTAGTGGACACTAAATTATTTAGAGATCTTAATGTCTGTTTTCAAGAATAACTGCGATTTAACGACTTTCTGATTGCTCTTTAATTACATATTGCATCAATTATTAGTAAGATAAGTAACTACTGTTGAAACATAAGTAAAAACCAAAAATAAACATCTTTTCACATCATCAATTTTGTAAATTCGTGCTCTTTGTAGAAACAACTTTTTTTGGTCTTATCAATAGCTAGGGAAAAGGTGATCAAGTTTAAAAAAAAAGAGAAAGTTAAAAAATAAAAGAAGTTTTAAAGAAGGATACACATAAAAGCTTTATTGAATTCTATCTTCAACGAATTGTAATTTGGACCTGCAAAAAAAGAACCTTCCATTAAACAAGTTTTTTAGGTAAGGGTGTTAAAATAATAGACTACTGAACTAAATTCCAAATTAATCGATCTTGTGTTGCATATGTAGTGTTTTCGTTCAGATTAAATGCTTATAGAATAAACCTGCAAAGTCTTTGGGTGTTTGTTTTTCTCACAGTAATCTTGTAGATTCTCTTTTAATGAAACGACACCTACTTTCCAAGAAACCAACCAATAAACTCATATTTTCTGTTTCTCCAGCATACTAATGTTATTTTATCCAATTTCAAGCGATCAATTTCTTTCAATAACATTGAACTTGGGATCTTACACAAACAAGGGAAATAAAAGTAGAAAGAAAACAAGATTAAGCGATTGTGCTAACAGTGAAAGTGTGCAAAATAGAATTAACTTGAATCGATGTTAACTAAAGTGACCGGCAGAGCACTACTACATTTTTTACTTTTTTTGTATTCCTACAGGTTACTTTTATTATGTTACAGAGTGTGAATGTAACGGATTGTTTTCCATCAATCAGTTTCAATATCATGGTTCACCGAATTCAATCAATCCGTTCATCCACCTTTGATGTTCGCAAAACAATGCTGTCTTACAGTTTTGTTGTCATATGTTATCCACCTGTGATAAATCAAATCCCAGTAAATAAAAGTAAATTCCCAAAGCTCAGTTGCGTGGGATGATTGGAGGGGACAGAGAAAATTACTTTGAAATTAGTTGAGCCCCTATCTATTAAATCTATATATAAACATGAAGTGTGAGAGAAAATGTATTTCTAGCGTTGTTTGCGGATTCGTGAGTTAAATTTTACTCGCAATAAAACCAAATTGTAGATAGAGTAATTTTGGTTGGTGTAACTAAGGTGTTCAGAAGGCATGAAAGTTGTTGTACACACATGTAACATACGTAGCATATCAAAGAGACAGAATTATAAATGAAACAGATCTAACTAACACTATTACATACGCTTGGTTAGAGCAGCACAAAAGATTTGATGAGAAGCTTTAGTAAATTCAGGTAACCTACATGGCATGAGAATTAGGAAATTATTACAGCTTTGTTAAGATTGCGATTTTATTTTAACTCAATCTCGTTGTTAACAAATCATTTTAAAGTTAAGATTGCTAAATTTAAAAAGAGGAAAGAAGTAGGACATGAAAAATTAATTTGTATTTATTAATCTCTATTGGAAATTGTAACTAAGTTGCTATATTTCTAAGGGTTCGCTAAGTCCAAATTCAGCGAGAATTAATTTTAATGCAGTGGTCATAGTAAAGCCCAGCAAATAGGCCTTTTCAATCTCTTTTTCATCAACCCCTTGTCATTTTTTTAACTATTTACTGCTTCTTTCTTCCCTCTCTTGCTTAAATTCACCCGATTTTTTATGAGGCTAAGAATGTCGACTTAGACAAAAGTTCTCCATTTCACCTGTGATAGGGTAACGGCCTGAAAGGTGTTACACCTTAATCTTTCATATATTCACATTTTCCCAGATAGAAAGACATTTCTTTGCTCTTATCACAAGTATAGTATGCCTCTTCTGTCTCGTAAACTCATAGGTTTAAAACTGGCGTAATCTGCCTCCAAAAAGGATTCCGCTACACCCAGGAACACAGATGGGATTGACTAACTTCAATTCAATCTAACAAGAGTTTCAACTAAACTGCCTTGTAGTCAACTCATAATCTGCTATGCAGTGCGCGCTAAATTAATTTTGTATTATAAAGATAAATTGATGCAACCAAAACGACCCAACACCGTGATGGCATTCCAGGCTACCATCCTTGTACTCTGCACCATACACACAACAGTTTCATTTATCCAGTCTTCTATTGTTGGTTTTCCTGCTTTGCCAGGCTGATCGAGAGGTTCTAGAAGAAAGATAGCGCAAAGATATTTGCAAAAGAAGAGAAGGATTTTCGCCTAGGACCGTTTCCATTCATCTATTGAAATTTACAAAGTGAAACACAGAAAATCTGCCTTATGTATAATTTGGTCATTACCCCTTCCTGCAAACTTCAGATGTCAGTAATCTCTTAGATTATTGGAAAATATTGAAACTCCGTGACACTCTTTATTAATATTTGCCTAGAGATGATTCTGTAATATAGCTTTTGCACTGCGGGAATTAGGCCTGCTGTTCCCTCTAGATATCATACTACTTCTAGAGAAGTCCTGTAGCTTTTAACAACTCCCAGGATTTTTTCTTTTCTGCACCTTTCCTATCTCTTTTTGGTGCAGTGTGCCTAACCTAAAGATGGTATGTCCACTGTTGCTATATGCTTCACAATGATATAATACATACGTGTTTCATCGCAGACTATGCGCTTAGTACTTGTATTTTAAAAGTTAGATTCCCCCCGTTCTCCATTCCAGCATTGCCTGATTAGTGTCTTAATTTCCTGACTCGTCATTTCTTGTACGATAAGAAAAGTCTTTGCTTTCCGCCTTTTGCAAGACAGTCAGTTTCTTCGTTTCTTACTATATCGGTGTGTCAAGGTGTCCATATTAACTTTACTGTGCTATTTGCCCTAAGTTCGTTTAGCTTGCTAACGCAATTCAGTACTAGCCCTGAATTTAATTTACAGGATCTTGTCATTAACTATAAAGATTTTCCTACTATTGAAGTTCCTTTCGAATATGTTGTTGTGTACAGTTTAGTGTTGCTTATGTCTGCACCTCTTAGTTGTAAACCAAAACTAACAGAACACCCATCCCATACATTCCAGCACCCATTTGCTAGGGTACCGTTAAACCGTTTGTCTGTATAAAAGACTAATCTGTTTAGCTCAACAAGACTTTGTCCTCGTTTCCAATCTTTCGTTGAAAGTATAAAAACGGCAAAAATCTTGTTTCTTTATTTATTCTATCTGGCATTATATCAAGTGTAGGCATTAGGTTGTTTATCTAATACTTTGAGGATGGGAAAACGTCCTCCTCGAGTTTACATCTTTGTCCAATTGTCTTTTACCATATTTACTAGTGTCCATGGTCAGCTACTAGGGTTGCGTACGGGCTGGTACAACCATCATCCTGTAATTATATCCAATAAATTATCTTGCAAAAAGTTCCCAGCTTTTACCAAACGTCTTCTTACATGCCCAAAAGGTCTTATAGCTTTGTTTGTGTTTCTTCTCAGACGAGGCTTGAATGTCAATAATTTTTAGACACTTAATATAGATATTTGACCTTTTCATCCACCTTAAGAGATGTGCCAAAGAGATAATTAACCAACAGACCTTTTTTACCGCGTCACCTTTCAGCAAAGTTTAGAATCCGTGACAATATTGTTACCATATATATGTTACGATTTTGCTGTTCGTTGCGACAATGGCAGAGACTCTGAGAATCCGTTTTAGTGAAAAAATCAGTGAACTTATTGTCAATAGAGGGAAAAATAACTAGTTGTTTACAAGCGATCAGTATGTATCGTTGATAATGAAAGTGAAGGAAACTAAGAACAGCACTGCTCAGGAAACGACTAAAGATTTCCAACGTCTTGCAAGGTATGATGTCGTCAAAATTGGAAGTTTAGAAAAAGTCATAGGTAGTTCCTGTGAAAAACGAATCATTTATTATGCTCATTTGTAAAAAAACTTCTTGGACAATCCACGACTGTCATCTCTCCATTGGTTATGGTGGTCGAGTCTGAATGATGAAAGAGCTGAAAACTAAATAATATAAAAATGTGACAGCTAAACTCGTTGCACTTTACTTGAACCTGTGTGAATCTTGCTAGAAAAAACCAAGTTTACCGAAAAAAAGGACTAGTTGTAAAGCCGATTTTGGGCAAGGAACTTAATTCAAGACTTCAAACTGATTTGCTAGACATGCAATCACAGGCTGACGATGATGATTCAAAATAGTATATTAAGATCACCTTACAAAATTTGCACAGCTGAGACCTTTGAAAACTAAAAGAGCGGAAGAAGTATCATATAGCTTGGTTGATATTTTTACCATTTTTGGAACACCTAGCATTTTGCAAAGTGACAATGGAAGAGAGTTTGCAAATAAAGTCGTCGAAAAAGTGTGTGCGATATTAGAGTTGTTTCCAAATCTCGTGGCACGCAAAATACGCAAAAGGCAGAGCTTATTGCACAAGAAAGAGAGAAAGAAAATTGTAAAAATCGTGCATGTAAGACCGCCCGGCTAAAATTCGTCTAGTGCGCATCGAAGGTCGCGTGCCACGAGATTTGGAAACCATCACTCTACTAGATTAAAAAATTGTTTATGATAAACTCCAGCACTCTCAGTCACAAGGGTCTATTAAAAGGACCAGCCAAGATATCTAGAAGATGCGTTGTACTTGACTGGAATCTAACAATACGACAAAATGGTCTGAAGAACTATCTTTATTCAGTTTATAAAGAACAGAGCATATTACTCAGGAATAAGCCTTAGCTAAAGTCGGAATAAATGCTTATCTCCTTCTAGACTCGCTGACTGAACTTCGTATAGAAGAAGAGCTAGAAATGATATTAAATGAAAAAGACAAACCCAAAATAATACGGATTTCGATATTTTAGCTCCATCAAACAGCTACCAAAACGAAGAAGAAACAAACAGAAAAAATGTTGGATCTATTATTAGTAAAATATTCTGTTGCCAATGTAGGTGACAACGTAATGGTGAAAATGCCAAACGTGGATAGGGCTAAAGCCCACGATAGAAACGTTAGAGCTGTTATAATGTCACTCGAAAATGAAGAAATGTATAGGCTAGGTACTAAACTCTATGCAAGAAATCAATTCACTAACTGCAAAGAAACATTCATGTCGGTCAACAACATTCTGGAAGAACATGTTACCATTCGGGAATGTGCAAGAAGAGAATCACATCTAAGTGGTCAGGGATTTAATCACTGCAACTGTACCGGCGATTGCACTTCCAGTAAAAAATCCAACGTTTTGTGTAACTCGAAATGTCACAAGAGTCTCTCTTGTAAAAATAAATAAGAGCATTATTTAATATTCAGTGACCATTAACTTATGCGCGGAGATCTCCGAGATAATTTGTGATGATACATTCGCATTAAAATATTTGTGCCTGACGGTATCACACATTTATCATAAAAAACTCGTTCTGATGTCAATATGTCAAGATAATATTACCAATAAGATTACCTTTGTCAATGGTAAACTTAGATTTTAACATACAATTGAAATTTATGTGTAAGTTCATCAACTTACATAAAACGCAACAGTTTTTATGCAACCTCCTTTAAAAAAATAATTTTCCTACTTATAAAACAAGATAAAAGCTAATGCCAGAAAAATCATCCCTTTTTTCATTTTGATGCTAATTAAATTAAGTAAACAAAGGAATGATTATTTTAAAAAGCTTGAGTTAAAAAAGGCTTGTATTGTTTTATTTAGCTAATCTAAAGTTTCAAACAAACCCTCTGAGGTTTCTAAAATAACACCCTATATAATGTATATGCTTGGATAATTCCTTCTTAAACAGATTTTAAGCCTGCACGCGTAAAAATCCAAGTGTATCAAATCTTTACAGTACTGTAATCCCTTACAACTTCAAACAGATAAAAGGCTCAACTGTTAATTTCTCGTTTTTCCCTTTTTTAACGAATCGTACAAGATATAAAACCCACACTTAAAAGATATCAGCATGAATAGAAAACCGGATTTAGAATCTTTATCCTGTCCATAACAACCACGAAAGTATTTTCGTTGTCTAAAATGAAAATCTGAATATTAAGCTTATTGTACCCACAATTACTATGCTCACACAACCGCAAATCTAAATTTGATGATAAACCCAGATTTACTTTATTTTCACAATTTTTCAAACAAGATTAATGAATGTAATTAAATTGAGACATCAAAATAAAACTAAACAAAAAACGCATTTACTAATGTAAAACGCATTTAGGTATAGTTTAATTTGAAAATCTACGCGGTTTAAAAATTTTGCTTTTGGGAAAATTAACGTCGATGTTATTATAGCACTAAAGGAAATTTCTCGGGGGAAAAATGAAAAGTTAATTCTATATTTTCACGCGTCTTAACTAACAGAGAGAGAAGAATTTATAGCTAAACATTTACAGCCCGTTTATGTATTTTAAAATCCACCACGCCTCATTATTCTTTCGTAGATTCCCGTTAATTAAAAATTTTATTTATCCGCTCGGCTCAAACTTTGCGTCCTATTTTCGAAATTAAATCAATTTTATATGAAGAAGATATCAAGGGGTTGTTAAAAAGCTTCTGTCATGATTTTTAATTTATTGCTCTTAACAACCAAAGAGATCTGAATAACAAATTATTTACGATATTATGAGTTTTGCATGACAATAGCGTTCAGACTACATAATGTTTTCTTTCATATAAATATCATCGTATTAATTAACGTCATTAGGAATCTGTCGACATAATAGGCTAAAGGTCGAAGTTGAAATGTGATGCTGGTGGGTGCTCAAAGAAATGTGAGATGAGCTATTTGTTCTCTGCAACCACAATACTACGCGAATTAATTTTCCGGTAAAACAGTACGCGTCAATATTTGTATAATTCTTACAAAATGAAAGAGAATTAAATCTCGTACTATTGTTGTGAAATTGTTGCTATTTACTTTTGTATTTCAAGTGTTCAACCGCATATTTATGTAAATAAATAAGTTTCATTTACAGAATATGAAACTGTAATTTGTTTTCCTTTAGCGTGCATGCAAAATGTACGACGTTTCTGAGCAACTTTAAGCCCACAGGAGTAAACTTTAATTCATACATCTTTTGATACTTTTTTCGATAAAGTTGTCAACTTTCATTCTAAACTAAACTTTTCTTCAAAGTTTGAAATGTAACACTAGCTTATATGCGAAATTAAATATTCAATTTTTCATACAATAACCTAGAAATACTGTTATTGGTGAATGATAACTGAATTTTAGAATTCTGATTTGATTTAAAATTTTAAAAATAAAATCAAGAACAATTTGTTTAGATGTACATACATACAATGTAACTTTCCTTTTAGGAAAATAGAAAAATAATAAGAATCGCAATAATTATTTTATTTCTGAGATAGATTATGTAGATCACTATCAAGGAAAGTGGGATGAGTGTAAGCTATTACTGTTAAAGCAGGGCATTCTTAAATTGAAATTCCATGCGTCTGATATTATTTCAGTAGGAATAAACTTATACACTGACAGAGATACTGTTAAGAGGAGAATCAACCGCTTCAGATAGTACATGACAACAGAACTCATTGCACTTGATGCAATTTGCTTTGCGTGGCACAGGCAATGTACAATCAATGTGATTAAAATAGGTAGAAAGTCCGTTCGGCAGGTTAATGTCTGACACAAAATTGCGATACGCCTGTACATGTCACAATGAAAGAGTCGGTTTTATAGAAATCAGATATAAGATCTTACTAAATATTACTGCCTAATATCAAATACATTTAAGTTTGATGAAATACGACAGACGAAAGGTGGAAGTTAGGCAGTCAGGGTGTTTTTATTGAGTATATGAGAATGAATAAACAACTAATTAAGAAAAATGTAAAGATACTTACATTGGTAGAGTTTCTAGCTCATTGAAATAAAACCTTTAAGACCAAGAAAGTACACAAGACAGCAAACAGGATGAATTTTATCTTTTCGTCGTTTTCATATCATCATTCAATATTGAGCTGTATATTACTTTATAATTTAGATTACACTGTGACAGATAAACATCCCGGTATGCTACACTGAATTTTAAATGGGTATGCATCCAAATAAGTCACGATAAAATGATAAAAAGAATCTACCGCAATCTTGCGCGTTTTCCTAATATTGGATTTTGGCATACCTCAGAAGTGGATTGTTGTTTCGAGATAGAATTTTGTTTGTGCTTGATAGGGTAGTGATATTAGTTTTTTTACAGGATGTTACATCTCAGGAACGGAATTGTCGTATCTAGTTGTATCTGGTCACATTTGGCTGTTGGTAGTGGTAGAGGTTGTTTGTTCTTGGTGAATTATACTGAAACACGGGTCGTGCTATGTTCACTAACAGGCTCCCTTCAATGGCCTACAATGGGGTTTTGTCCGTTACCAAACCATTTATTACGGCCTGTCTACGTCCTTCATTAACCTTCTTAAGTCAGTTATTCCCAAACACTTTTGTTTGCTTCCATAAAACGCACAGAAAATTATTAATGGTGCTGAAATTGCTTGAATAGCACTGCCTACTACTACCAACAACCAAGTTCTGTCTTAAAATGACAACCCCATCCAGAAAAGTATAATACCTGCCAAATATACAGAAAACATTTGCTAGTACCCGGATGGCTTGAGAGCTATTTTCCTACCACAAACACTACAACCAATTAGTTCTAAATGGATAAGACAGTTTGCTCTCAAGCTCTGAGACATCTACCTAAAAGCCCAGTCAGTTTGAGAGTTGTACCAAAGAAACCAGGCATTTTCAAGGTTTGTGCTTGTGGAAACTTTTGGTCAGTGGACAAACAACTCTAACATACTACAGTTTTAGCAGATCTTGTCAAAGGTCAAATTCATACACAGTAGAAAATAGTTTTGATCAAGAGTTGTTTGATTGGATTTGATCGTATTTCATACTTTGCAACTTTTGGGAACGTCTAGATTTATTTAGTACTAACTTCCTTCATTAATCCATTAATTAAAGAGGCTGTAGGTTAGTGATTTAGCAATTCTATACAGTAGAAAAGCTAACGTCAAAGACTCATTTGTATATTATTTCTATGCTGCCTAAATCTAAACTAAGTGACTGCAGTAGCTACCAAGGTTTTGGTAAAGCAAGAAAAGAGAAACGTTATTGCACGCGATATTCTTGGAATTAAAGTTTGAATTGGAAAAAATGTTTTTAGGGTATGGTTTACAGAGATTACTTCGATTGAGTAATATTTCTTCTTTTTGAAAATCTTTTGAAACGTTTAACAAATAGTGATGTGGGTGCTTTTTATACTTAGTTACTAAAGCTAAAATTAAATGTAAAGTAAAGGTGTTACTAATGTATTCTAATACTTCTTAGCAAAAAAGATTCAATCGGCGGCGCCCACTGCTCGTGGTAAAGTTCTACCCCCGCAGAAAAGTCTAACGAGAAGAGCTTTTTGCCACCTCCATCCAGAAGCCATCGAGCTTCTCACTAACGTTTATAACTCCTGACTGCAATGTAACTACTGCTTCAAACTACATAAAAGCCCCTCGAAAGAATTATAGTCGATAGTTCGAGAAAATCCATTAAGGACGCTAACCTTTTATCACCATTCCAATTCGGATCCCGAGAGGGCAGTTATAATACCGATTTACTGCTCCGACACATACAAAACGTTTATTTGTTCCATTATTATTGATTATTGCCACCTTTGTTTCTGTTCTCTTAAACTCCCCCAAATGCAAATTTTTTCCAAAAAAGTGAGACGGATCTATAGGGGAATTGGTTCAATCGTTTGTATCCTTTCCATCCTTCATAGGAAGTTTGCGATTTGGCCGGGATGATCCCAACAAATGCCTCCAGTATGGATCGCGATCTCACTTGTAGTATTGAACACTTCCGCTAGAGTACAGTCAATACACTTAAAATGTAAATTCAACATTTAGCTTGACAACGTTACCCTTCTAACTCCAGAACTGCAGAACGTCTTTGATAACATCTCACTAGCTAGTGCAATACCTCATGCTTCCTCCTCTGCAATTGCTCATCATGCGTCGTGATTAGACAAGATTCTTTCGCGTTTTTCAGGCCCACCATTGTCTAGTCTATTACTGTTTTTTCTTCCTCTTCTACGAAATTAATAAATTAACATATCACAAATTGAGCTCCGGTACTGCGTTTTCAACTCTGGTTGGATGTGTTTCTGTTAACCACCATTCGGACTGATGAGCCATCCCGTGTACTACAGCAGCACTCCACCACTTAAAGATCAGCAATATCACGGCTTAGGTAGCAACACACCACTATCAGGTGTCGGAAGTTGCTTGGCTGTTTGGTTCATGCCTGCCGTCTCACCAACTACCATTACTACGGTTTCTTTGGCTTATAGCTTTTGGTCATTCCTTTACTAATAATCATCAATTATGGCTGAAGAGGAGAATAGCTCCTGAGTCCTAAATAATTAGCAGCCTGCGGTGGCGTTTTAACTTTTATTTATTTGCTTGCCATCCTTCTTCGAACAAGGATGAAACAACTGTCTAAAAATATGCTGGTCAATACTTACATAATTTCTAAATCTTTAGATTTTTGGAGGAAAGACTAGTAAATGTGTCTTAGTCTATATTTATATAAAAAAGCTACAATTGAGATGGAATACGAGCTCATTTCTAGTACCATATAACTTGATGGTCTAGAGATTAAAGGCGTCCGAGATTGAAAGGTACACGTTTGAGCCTGCCCAATTTGAAATTTTCCAAACCAATCCAATGATTAACAAAATTGACATGATAGGCCAGTCTCATAACTGTAGTTGTGCTATAAAATTTTATCCAATGGAATTTATACTACGTAGTATAACATTTTTGGTGGTCTTAACTGTTTTAGTTTTTCTTTTGCTTCTATTTCGATTTAATTATGAATTTTGGCTTTAGACAGTAACCTAAACCTGAGGAACTGAAATTGAATTATGGCAAAAGTGTTCCTAGAAATCGTACAAGCTATTTTTAGATAAGGCTTTCACTCTTCTGACTAATTTTTATTTTATGTTCAATTTTCTTTCTTACCCCATATCGTAAAACGGAAAATATTTCTAGTAATAGAAATCTCAAGAATGTCTACGGAACAGCACTGAATAATAAATCTGAAATGACAAAATACCTCGTAAAGAATGTAAGATGTTCATTCAATTAGGAAGGTATTAACCTTATATGTGGAAAATGAAATATATTTAGATCTTTTCAGATTTCAAATCTTATATAACATTCTCTCGTTAAATTTTCCAAGCTGCTCGTATTTCTAGATTATAAAAAAAAACACAAATTAAAAATATTTTCATCGTATAAAGTTTTTTATTGATACGTGCTTTTAATACAACAAAAGGTACTCGTTATTTTTAATCTTAAACGCATTAAACTTTGTTTTTAATTAAGTTAACGAAATAGCAAAGTGGGATTCGGAAAAACCAATTAAAACATCGTCAAGAGTTTGATAAAATTCAATAAGACTTTCTTTTCGCTTGTCGAAGTTCAAACATGACACCTTATAGTCAGTTTATTAAACGGATGAACCCAGAGTTGTATAAAGTCATTTAATAAATAAACACCCTGAAAACGAAGCTATCACGGTAAACATCCGCGGAAAGCGATAACGATGATGGATTTATTCATGTTTGATTTATACTATCTTGTCACTTCTTCTAAAAAATTCAATGAAATAAAGATAACTTTATAGCCCTAAAAAGGTTTCGTTGACGATGCATATTATCATTACTCCTATCTACAGGTGGTTCTTTCCTAGATTGAAATCGATTTTTCTCTTTCAAGGAAGACATAATATATTCCGTGTTTCATATGTATGTATAGAAATCTGTAACATACACTTTAATCCTGTGGCGATTTGATGTCCGAACCTTCTCAATTTCAATTTGTCCTAACCAGCCATGCGTAACGTTCCCCCGGAGAGTTCCGGCGGATGTAGTGCATTTTAAATCGGGTAGATGTGCTCTAACAAGTATATAACAGGTAATCATTTGGTGCTAGTTAAACGAAATTGTATCACTTCAAAATAAATAAATCACTGTTAACTTGGAGGTTATTAAAGTTTTTTTCTACTATTTGTTATACAATACTTATTTACAATAGTTAATAATGTTGCGTAAAGTTGGGAATTTTTTTTGTTAGATTAGTTTTTCTCTGAAAACAAAATAACTTTTGGCTTTTTCTCAAAGGTCTATGAAGCTATATTAAAAATCATTCATGAGAAATATGTTTTTCGTGTGAACACACATAAATCTCTGAGCTTGGAACGCTATGTAAACTTTCGAAATCGAAAACATAAAGTAAAAGCAACGCTTTTCGCAAAAGTACTTTCTGTAATGGGAATATATTTGTTGAGAATAAATACATATAAATAAAAGGCGGTTATTCTAGTAAATAGAAGTTATAGATATAAACACGATTCATATTCAAAAGGAAGTTGTAGTTATTGAAACTGAAACCCTCCAATTCCTAAGTTAAATTACCTGTCAATTCAGAAATATGGATGAACGAGATAGCAGTTTTGATGTCGCAAAGCTAAGGATTATTTTTGCTAATGATTTTCCAAAACATGACACTTCATTATATGAGTCGGTTTTAGGAAATTCGTATGGCCTTATCAACGCAGTATGCTCTTTAACAAAACGGAAAATTTCATAATAATATGTACGATATTACATCAAAAACAATGTCTAGCTATTACTGTAACAAAGAAATATTATCAGCTGCCTAACCCTTATCCTTTAGGTTTCAAGTAAATAATCAAGATAAACATTGTATTCATATTCATAAGTTGTCCATTAATGTCATGTTTATTGTTTTTTTTGGACATAATAATTTATACGTACGCACAGCTAAATTTCAATTTCCATACTAGTACATATATGGTTTGAAATTATTTTGATAAATAATATGGAAGGCTTTTAGCGTAAAAGCCAATAAATACTGTATAGTGAGAACATGAAAAAAGTAATATTTTATAGTAATATTAAGGGTATACATTCATACATGTGAAAAGCTATAAACTTTATTAAATTTTAATGCACCTTTGTTGTTGGAACGTTATAAATATTTTATTTTGAGATATCACAAAATCTGACAGTTTTTTTTGCGTTCTTACTATTTTGACCGGTTTTATAACAAAATTTGAATTCGAATTCAATTGTCTTTCTAATATCTTGCAAGACTTTTCACTTTTCGACAAGTTCAATAAATACCTTCATTTGATACGATATACTCCATATTTTAGTGATGGTCCAGAAGTTTTTTCTAACCTTTCTCTCAGTGAACTAAAAAAACGAATGTCACACAATAAAAAATTATGGAATGTCCTTGGAATGTGTATTGTCATAAATGCCAATACTGATTATGTCATCAGTATTTCAGTCTTAAATCTCTATATTTCATAATGTCAATATTGAACTGAAAAGGCAGAACGGCAAGAGACTAGTACAAAGACACTTTGTTATAATTTGACCGATATATTGTTTTATCCTTTTCAAGTTCCCAGATCAGAAGAGAGAAACCCTAAATACTAATTATGATTTGTGCCCTCAAATAAAACCGGGTGCATAGGAGCTACCTTTGCTAACAAACTTTTAACTCTTAAAAATCGGCTTCTTGTTTTGCATTTTGGATCCCAAAAACATTTTTTTTTATTGTCTTACTATTTGAAAAAACTTAAATTAAGGTATACTCATCAGTGTCCTTAATGTTCAGCTGTCTTTTAACTATGGTAAGTACACTACACCTGACGTGTACACTACCGCACCATTCTCTGCTTTTCACTGAGTCTAACACTAATTCAAATTAGTTCAAAAGGTTTAAGTCTTTTGAGCCTTCTCACTAGTTGCGTGTTGTCAAGGAGCTGGATGGCTTCAACATTCACGTGCTGATGAAGTCTTTCTTCATGTTGTCTGGCAAATCTTATGATAATTTCATCCACAGTCTCCATTTCCAGGTCTCGATGGAGGTCGCTGTTTCTAGAGTACCAAGGTGCATTTACCATACTTCTCAGTACTTTATTTTGGACTCGTTGTATAATTGTTTTATTACTTTGTTTGGTACAGCCTCAGAGCTGAATTCCGTAAGTCCAAACTGGTCTAAGTATTTGTTTGTATAACAAAATTTTATTATGCAGAGACAGAGTGGAATTCCTACCAATCAGCCAGTACATTTTTCTGTATTTTAGGTTTAGCTCTTCTTTTTTCTTTTTGACATGAGGCTTCCATCGCAGTTTTGCGTCTAGGGTCATGCCCAGACACTTAGCTTGGTTTGAGTAGGGTATTTGTTGACCATTAATGTTTACTGGTATTGGTTCTATTTTTTTGTTTGTAAAATCTACATGTACTGACTTACTTTCATTCAGCTTGATTTTCCATGTTTTTGTCCATTTCTGTATTTCTTGAATAGCGGTTTGTAGTTTTTCAGTTGATTCTTCATTATTATTTCCAATTGCCATTATAGCAGTGTCATCCGCAAATGTGGCTATTGTGTTATTTTCTGGTTGTGGAATGTCACAAGTATATAGCAGGTATAGAACGGGACCTAGGACACTTCCTTGTGGCACTCCCGCTTGGATTTCTTTCAGTTCAGAATAGGCATCTTCCTGCTTTATTCTGAAGAATCTATCGGATATATATATGAATGTAATATTTCTACGTACTGTTCTGGGAAATATGAGTTTAACTTGTGTATTAGTCCTTTGTGCCAAACTTTGTCAAATGCCTGGGCCACATCCAAAAAGACTGTAGAACAAACTTTTTTTTCTTCGAGGCTCTTCTCAATAATACTTGTTATTCTGTGGATTTGGTCAATCGTGGAATGCTTGTTTCTGAATCCAAATTGATGTGTTGGTATTAATTTTTGTCTCTCAATAACAGGTTTCAACCTTTTGAGTAGTAATTTTTCAAATAATTTTGAAACTACTGGTAATAAGGAAATAGGCCTGTATGATGTCACTTCGTGTGGTTGCTTGCTAGGTTTTGTTATCATAATCACTTCCGCAATTTTCCACAAACTTGGCACGTATCGCAGTCTGAAGGATGCATTTATTAAGTTTGTTAATTTTACTATGGCTTTCTTAGGCAGATTTCTGAGTATTTCCCCAGTTATTAAATCGAACCCAGGAGATTTTTTTGGATTGATATTATTTTTAATTTCATTGATTATTTCTTTTGGAGACGTGAGTCGTATACTTTCTTTCTCTTGTATTGAATTTTCTGTTGTTAATTCTTCTGCTAATTCTTCGCTGTCTTCATCAAGTTGTTGCTCATTTTTTAATGGTACAGAAAGATTAATATTTTCTTCAAGACTCATCTTAAAGCTTTTCCAGTCAGTGTGCTTGTTTACTAACATCGGGCAAGCTTCTTTCTCTATTACAGTTTGACTTAATGTTAAGATAATTGGTGAATGGTCTGAATTCATATCCCAACCTTCTTTTATTTGTATGTAATTTGCAGGAATGTTCTTTACAATATAGAAATCTATCAAATCTGGTATTTTATTGTAGTCCGTCGGCCAGTATGTTGGCTTTCCAGTAGACATCACTTCGCATTTATACTCTTTTATAGCTTCATAAAGTTCTTTGCCTTTGGTCGTAGTCAATCTTGATCCCCAAGATATATGTTTAGCATTGAAATCCCCTTCAATAATAAATCTATTACTTTGTTTGTTTAGAAAATCAAGATATTGGTTTCGTTTTAGTGCATGTTTTGGTGGACAGTAAACTGCCACTACTGTTGTTTGATAGTTTTTCGTTCTTACATTGACTGCAGTAGCTTGTATTTCTTCTGTTTCGTTTCCAATTTCTTTATAATGTAGGATGTTTTCTTTGATTATTATCGCACTACCCCCTTTAGCAGTGTTTTCTGGATGTATAGTGTTGTAGACCTTATAACCTTTAAACTTGATATGTGTTTGTTTTGTGAAATGTGTTTCACTTATGAGACAGATGTCAATTTTTTCTATGTCGAGGACTGCTTGTAATTCTTGCTGATGTTGTAGCAGTCCGTTAGCATTCCAGGCCATAATTCGAAGATCATTAGCCATTTTTATTTTTAGGGATGGCTCCGTGTCTGCCATATTCAAGCTTAATTAATCTTTCGTCAAAGCTTTTCATTAAACTTGCTTGTTCATTTAATTTGCTTAGAATTAGCTGCAAGTTTTGTTCGATGTCTGTAGTTTGTTTGGTGCTTTCTTTTCCTTTATCTGTCTGCATTGGCTCTTTCAATATTTGACTGTATGGTACATGATTTGTTTTTTTTAAGAATTTAATTGTGTTGCATATTCTTTAATTTCATTTCGGACAGGTTGTTTTGGTTTTTCTACTTTCTTCATCCTGTTTGTTTGTATTTTTTGAAGTTCTTTTGCTATATTGCATCCACGGTAGTTGGCTGGATGGGCCTCTCCACAATGGACACATTTTGGCTTCTCGTTTGTTGGTTTGGTACAGTTCCTAGTATGATGTTTCCCAGTGCATTTGACACGTCGCGATTCTTTGGCACAGTAGCGTTGGGTATGTCCATACGCTTGGCAATTTTTGTTTTGGCTTTTACTTCTAAAATCTTGCGAGTAGTGGAAATAAAAATCTCCAAGTTTGCAGTTTTTAACTAGAATTTTGTCCAACGAAAGGTTGAGATCGTAAACACGGCTGCACCCTTTTGCTCTTGTGTTAAAGGATCCATTAATTTCTAATGATTCTCTAGGGTACCAAATCTTTTGTTATTGAAACACTTTGTCTTAAAATGTTAACAGTTTGTGAGATTGAGCATAAAAGTGCAAGCGCAATAAGGTCTTAAGATATTACAAGTTTTCTTGGTAACTCAAAGAGTGTTCATTGCTACCAGAACGTTTTACTAATAGATAGTATATGCAGAATGCGGAACCACACCAGCGAACGTGACGACCTTGACTTGGCTCTTGGCGCCCATATCGATTTTTTTATTTATTAAAGCTATAAGTCTGGTTTGTATTTTATTATAGAATCTCAATTTAACTTATATGTTTTCGAGTTGCTGCGAGCGCAAAATTTCTAGTCTGTACGGGCATAAGGCTACTTTATCTGGTTTTGCCCCTGATAAACAATCATAAAGAGTCTCCTCTAAACTCAATCAAAATACCACCCCAGTCTTCCTCCTACGGTGAAACACCTGCACACATATACGCAACGACCTTGTCTTTAAAGCATGTTATAGTAAGCATCAGCTTTCTTGTAGCTTAAATAACATTTTTCTTTTTCTTCAAGTGTTATGACCTTTTTAAGCGGTATTGGTAATTCTCTTTCTACACTCGTGTTGTGCATGTTTACTAGACATGAGTTATCCCTCAATTCAAGATGGAAATGTCCAAAAACATTTTTATTTAAGGAAATCTTCTAGACAATGTTTACCTTGTTAGTTTGCTATTGCCTCCCTGGAAGAAATTACCTTAAAAATTCTCATAGATTATCAAGGACTTCTAAGTCTAGCAAACAGAAAAAAATAATTTTATTCGAAAATATTAAGAAACGTTTTATCAGAAGAAAGAAAAGGAATGTCTAAGTAAAATTGAAGGTCAGACAACAGACAAAATCGAAGAGTAGAAAAAAGTCTGTTATCGCAGTATGGTTCAAGATAGAAAGGCCAAAGTATTGTATTATTATGACTTAAATACTGTAATTAGTAATAATAGGAAGACTTTAAAAGAAGAATACCCTAGTTTTGTTTGCCAGACAAGTATGCAGATTCTGAAACAATGTATTTCTCCTGGTTTATAAACGTTAAAACGCTCTTTTCTGTATTGACATCTTTTAGTTCCCAAAGTGTGATTCGATTTAAACTAGAAAATGGTACTGATGGTTTCTCAAAGACTATTGACATTTAGGCACGTGTAGCCATCATTCTTATTTTAGAAAGGCATGTAAGAAAACTGCAGCCTTACAGCCGTTATGAACTAAATCTGTGATTTAAAGTCTGCGTAGCTGCAATCCTTTCAGACATCTTTACAAAAAACTTGCTTTAACAGCTTATTGAGTTGTGAAAATAAATTTTCTTTTTTATACAAATGTCTGGTATGGTTGTAGCTCTCCAGCCCTTATGAAGTTATATCGTTTGCCACACTTAATAGAAAGACAGAGTTTTTTCAAATTGCTTTCTATAATACACTAACGTTATCACTATGGTAACAATCAATCGTAGTGGAAACCCAATTATGCGTTTTTCTTTGGTTACTGCATATTTTACACTCTGTTTATGAAATTAAGATAACTCTTCCTCGCCCTAAAAGTAAAAAGAAAAATTAAAAAGCTACGGAAATTCCAAGGTACCACCATGAATATAATGGCCAGATGCTGGCCTCATAGTATGCTACCTTCAGTACCCTGTACTGGGACGATACTGGTAAACAGTAATGGTACTGATCATTATAGGTCACACTGTCCAGAAGCAGGGCCAATGCTTCACCAGTACTAATACCTGCATCTCGCCATAAACGACCCATTACAGTGCCAGTACAATGATTTTATTTTGGCCCATTAGATGAGGTACACACACACATATTTTATATTTTATCTTTACAATGCCAGCAGGATACCAGTAATAAAAAAATGACCCTGCCCGATTTTTAAATAAAACTTAGTTTTTAATTTTAGCCAAACAGCCTTTTGTCGGAAAAGGTCACAAACGCCGTTTATTAAGTTTTTGTTATTCTAAACTAAATCAATAAATAATCGAAGTGTAGCATTTTTAATAAAACGTTTATTTATTTTTAATATTTATTTAAACTAGGTCTATTACAATTTATTTCTAATATTTATTTTCACTAAATTTATTTATTTCTATATGTACAGAATAATTTATTTATGTCACATTTATATCACTAATTACACATTTATTTCGTTCATTGTTACAAGCTTATCCACTGCATAACTGGAGGCCCTCCTCCCTCTGGTGTATCGTTTTCTTCTTTCTTTCGATGAGCCTAGAAGGTTCGCGCCTTTTCTCGCACATTCGCGGTCGGAACGACTGGACAGTTCGAGACTTCTCTGGTACATTCGATTGGTCGCGCGTTACAAAAGCATATAATTTTATATAATTTATAATAAATATAAACACAAAAATTTTACTGTCTCCCCATAAATAAAAGTTCAAATAATCGTGCAAGCACTGACCATTATTTTCGTCCTTGTTTGGACTCATCGGTGGAGGATAATGACGATTACTATATATGTGGCCAATGGCTGGCTGAGCTAAGGCTGCCAATGACGGCTTTATTACGGTTACTAGATATATGGCTAATGGCTGACTGAGCTAAGGATGCCAATACATATGTGGCCATTGACTGGGCAAGTTCAGGGTACCAGTGCCAGCATTTAGCCATTAGTGCCAGAAAAAGACCGTATGCTGGCCGTTATATGCATGTTTGCTAGGATTGTTCCGACTGTTTAACGGCAATATAAGTATGTGACCTAACCTCTTCTATTGTCATCGTTTACCCTAATTCGAATCTTTATTTTTCCCATAAATTCACACAGAACTCTGGGCAATCAAGATGGATGTAAACATCTAAATTAAAAAGTGAATTTTAACAGGATAAGTAGAATACTAGTAGCAGTTGTGTTGTTTAGAAAACTCTCCATCAGCAACCTTATATGTTGCAAGAACGAGTTTGTTATCCCACCTGATCACCAAGCAAGAATGGAATACAGCCAGTGGATGGATTTTATGTAAAACTGCTGAACAACCAGACTTTATAGCTTGAAACCTTTTTATCAAAAATCTGATCTTTAATTTTCACAAAACTTACATTTGGGTCGATGAATATTGGTATTCTGTTTGGAATCCATACATCAATAATGTTACGGCTCAAACGTGACTATTAGCACTAATGTTTTTGCCCGTTTGATTAACAGGTTGATTTCAATTTTTTGCCAAACATACGTACTTAATGAAAGTTAAATAGAGATCGGTCCGGTTAACTTAAAATCGTTGTAACATATCTTGAAAACTATTAGTTCAAGAACCCCTGTTAGTTGAGATTTTTAAGTTGATTTTAGACCTACTATACTCTCCTAAAATTACTCTACAGCATTTATTGAAAGTGAAATGTTTTAGAACAAATATAAATAGTTAAATGTTGTTTAACTTTATCTAAAGAGATTTAAAAAGTAAAATCACAAAAAAATCTTAATTGTTAAGTTTTTGAATGTAGATAATTAATGAAGGTTTTGTTTTGTAATTAGTTAAAAGTGTGCTATGCATTCAAAATATTTTGAAAACAAATCGACGAATCAAATTTATAATATACAGCACCGAAATTAACTCAACCAAATTAATTTTCCTCTGGAGAGAAATTAACTGACAATTTAGCACCAAAGTAAGTACAATTAATCTATTAATTCCTGTGTCGGTGACATTGAGCGTAAAAACCATAAAACTAATTAAGCACATTAAATTACAAAATAATCTATCATTATATAAATCTGATTATGCAGCGTGTTTTAATTTATAAAAGGGTAATCTAGTGATTAATTAAAATAAAACACTTTAATAATGTTAAAGTTGTTTTCTTTAACCTTAAAAATAGTCAAGTTGGTTGAAATACGAAACACCTTTACACAGAAATGAATTTTCGATTGGTTTGGTAAAAGGAAATCCATGTCGTAAATCATTCTTTATTCTGGTGTTACGATTGTATATTTTTGAGATTTTTTGTAGTAACTTTAGTATCATGTAAATGCAAAATAACAACGAAAAATTGATGTTCTATTATTACAAATAAAAATAATTAGATACTAATTAATGGTTATTGTACCCACACACATTAATCTTTAAGGAATTTCTTTAATTGATATAAAAAGTAGGGTAATTTGGTATTTTGTTTGTAAAGCGTAGTTCCAACTTGTATTTTGACTTCAAAAAACATTTTATGTTTAGATACGTTACTTACATTATGTTTGATGATATACGCTATATATATTGCGCGGCATTTTTGAGGGTACAAATTGTTTTGCTTATGCTAGAAACGTTTCAAAGGTTGCACAGCTCATTTGCGTTGGAGGAAATTTATTGTAATATTTTCCTTTTCCACATTCTTTACTTGAAATTGGAGCAAATGCTCAAGTCTTGCACGCAAGAATTTTATGCAATTTATTTTTATAAAGATATGTACGTTCTATGTATGCAAAGTTCATCTTAATTAAGAAAGAATTTTTTACTCGATAATAATTTTTATATATACTTTCCAATATATTTGTGTATCAATAGAGTTATAAAATAGTTTCACAAAGAGAATGGAATATATCCTTGGGAAGGAAATATTTATAGAACGTTCCAACTTATCGCCATATGCAAAGTGTTCCTAAATTTTTTTGGATCCCATTGGTTATGGAATCCAATTTGGATGTACCGCCTTGTTGATTTATTTCAACAATTAATACGTATTTGTTTTCTATGATTTGTCGATTGCAAATGTCATTGTCCTGAATCAGCAATTTAGTTAATCTTGTGCTGAAATGTGCTGTATTGTTCCAAATTTTTTCTTTCTAATTGCGCTTATTGTAAGAAAAAATCCTTTTGAAAACTAAATTTGTTGTTTTGCTGTGTCTGCGTAATCATAGTAAGACTCTTAGATACTGTAAACATTAAAAAACATTAAAGAGATTTATTTTAAGGAATATTGTAAATACTAGTCTGTACTGTTCAAATAGATACGTTTATTGTTATTTTTTATTATTGAAATGGTTTGTCCACGAGGGAAATTCGACATATTCTATTCAAGTTTGCAAAGATGAATTTTTGACGTTAATGTTACGGATAACGCTTTAGTTTCTCACATTGAAGATGTACTTAGTCGATTTGCTAGGACAGCATTTGTTGAGAAGGGTAAATCTTCAGAAAGACCTGCTGTGAGTACTAAAGCTGTCAAAGAAGTGAGACAAGTAATCTAAAAAAATCCACAAACCTCACTTCGCAGAATTTCACTTCAAACGAATATCCCTTTAAGTA
>VTPC01091117.1:66585-167955 GCA_011009095.1 Ignelater luminosus | reverse complement strand
ATTTTCACATAGTAGACAACCTTGCTGTTGATGGTGAAATAAAGAAGAATATTTTATTGAAAATACAGCCTATGATTGATATGGTTAGAAGAAGGTGTCGTTTGATACCTAGGAAATCCAACAGCTCTTATTCTATTGATGAACAGATGATTCTCTTCTTAGGAAGATGTCCAGTGCGACAATATGTAGAAAACAAGCCAAGACCTGTTGGTTTAAAAAACTTTATTTTATCTACTTCATCAGGAACTGTATTAGATTTTAAAATATATCAAGGTGCAACAACACCAGTGGCAAATAGAGATCTTGGATTAAGACCTGCAATAATACTACGACTGACAGGAACACTATCTGAAGGCAGTTACTTGTTTTTTGATAGATTTTTCAACTGTTCCATTGATAAATAGGTTATTAACATTTTGTGTGATTTTAAAAGCGATAAAAGCATGTCGAGAGGAGATTCCGACGAGCTTTAGAATTAATGCTAGCATCTGCTGCAAAAACAAGATGAACTATTAAAACAAGTGAAGTATGCTCAGTAGTTTGCAATACACTTTTTCTGCCTCTATTTGCCTCTACAATTTTTGATATTTTGGGCGTGACAGATGAATATGAGTTTATCAACGAAGAACTATCTGACGAATGGAAACGAGAAAAACGTGACGTAAAAGTAGAATTTAACTTTGCACAAGTATGATGTACCAGAAGTCTATGAAACATAAGTATAATAAAGGGACGGCACTAGGGTGATTTAAATTTTGAACGAAAAAAGATCATAGAGCGAAAACGAGGAGAGTTAGGACAAGATTTGGCATATTTTCAGAAAAAAATTGCCGCTCAAAAACAAAACACGGTCGTCGTGTAGGTCCGGCTCGGTTCACGAAAATCTTCTAAATTGCCCAAATCTCTTGATCCTCAATGTGTATAGAAACGATTCTTCTTAGCACCCGGGTACAAGAACGCGATTCCATTCACTTTTGTTTTTCCTCCCCCGCTCCCAACCAAAAATTGAGCGTTTTGAGTTGCAAAATGAGCAATTTCATTTGTAAACTTCTGATTTCATAATGTTATATTCAGCGTTGGATAAATTTGTGAAGATGTTGGTGTTGTGTTGATTTGAGATATTTGAAACAAAGTAACTCCGTTTCTTGAAGAACTGACCCTAAATGTGGCAAATCATAAGTCATAATCAATTTTTAGAAAATACAAAGTAATTTATAAATAAATAAATCAAAAGGATTCTTCAAACAGTTTTCAATGTGAGAATTGTATAACGTACCTCTAGACAGATCTGTTTCGACCTTATTCTGGTCTCATCAGTAGAGGATAACGTTTTACAATTCTCACATACTTCATACTGTCCTATATATAGAGCTAGAATAATGCATATTTGAAGACATACTTGTAAGGTGAGTCAACTTATTAACTAAATGTCAATCTGCAATGATCCTTTTTGACAATTCCTACCAAAGACAGTACAATCTTTACATCAATGCATTCAGATTGGTGTATTGTACGTCTGACACGTAATATCGGCTCTATAAACATCTCAAATTCCAGAATAGCCACATCTGCGTATTATTTCGATGCATTTTATGCCTACCACCTTGAGAGAATTTACAAGACAAGAAAACTTAAAGTGGAAGAAGCCTTTCTAATGCGTTCTAACAATTATAACTTCCGCGTAAATGTCCAAGAATGCAACAGGCATGAGGCATCTTGTTAGATGTTAGATGCAATTAATTTAATTTTTAACAATAAGTAATAAGGTTCACCAACCTACCTGTATACTCCCTAGTAGTTTGTCGAAATCAAATAGGTAACACAAAGGGTTGTGGTAAGCTCAGATATTCGCTACCTGTTTCTCAAACTTTGATTATTCTATTCAGGCTTTTTTTTTGTTTATGCTGACTCCATCTGGAGAATGCTGATCATTTTCTTCTTCTTTACCTTATTTGGTTTCCGAACCATTTTCCAGATTTTGTAAGTTGTGCTAACTGCCGAAAAGAACGACAAGAAGAAGTAAACACGTTTTCTTTCTGTTATGGTGGTTTTGCGCTCAAAATCTAGTTTAATTGCTATTGATCAGCTACAAAAAATTCATATTGCTTAGCCTTGCAAAAGACAATTATTTCTGTTGTAAGATAATACTCTTAGAAATTAGAACGTTTTTAGTTTATAACAAAAGCCACAGAAATCTATAAATTCTCTAATTTAGAAAAAGCTACGTAATTAATTATACTAAAGAGGTTAATCTACAAACATGCAATTAATAGAATGGTTTTTCACACGTATGGTTAACTGGGATGTCAAAATGTGAAAACAAAATTTGTTTAGAATCGAAGCTCTGTCAATAAAATAAGGAAATTTATTTTTTGAAATAGTGTTAAATTATTCATATAATCATTCAGCTAAAAAAAACTGTATTTAAAGTACATCCTACATCATTTGCTATAGATTGAAGGTATCAAATAAATTACATCTCAATAGCAACAATAATAATAATAGCAATAGCCATTAGGGCGTCTAAGAACGTATTATTTATGGATCTGTCACTGTAATAGATGGCGGCAAATAAATTCTCATTTTTACCTGCCGCCTTAATAAAGGCAACTTTTGAGAAATAGTAGAGGAAGCATTTGAATATAAGAAAATCCTAAAGACTAAAGCTGCTGGCGTTACGCTGTCTTGTATAATTAATTTGCAGTATGTTTCAATTTCCAATTAAACGCGGTCACGAAAAGCTTACACGCATCTAAAAGAACACGTTTTCACCGCTATTAAATTTATAGTAAACAAGGCTATTCGAACATGAAAAGGAACTACAAATAGTACGCCAATAAATACGGTGTTTTACTCTGTAGCCACTATGTATTTCCAAAATTGCATTGTACATGTTATTTATGAGTTTCTATTGTCTTTTGTTCTGTTGTATTTGCTTTCTCGCGATCACTTAATTGGATTCATGCCACTTTTCTGACCGAATCTTTTCGATTACGAAATTATTGGTATTCATTTGTATGAAGAAGATTACGAAACTGATTTTGATTCCAGACCACGAGTTGTATAGATGGCTTCTTAAATACGTTTAACGAATTTTTAATGACTACGATTAAAATTTCAAGCTGATTAAACGCATTAAATTTCAGAATACCCCACAATTTTGCGTGTTTCCATATTTTCAGTGCTTCTACAAAACTACAAACTTCCATTTTTGTTTTTATTTTATTAGATTTCTTTTACATTTATTAGGCTCATAAATTTAAGAGTTCAAGATGACGTAATAATACAAACAGCTAGGCACAGAATATTTTAAAAACCTTGAGTGTAACTTTTTGGTAAAGACCAATAAAATTAGCGAGTGTTTGACCAACATGTTTTATATTTGCCATTTGAACGCGATTATCTGAGACCAAAAACATTTTCCAAATTCCCAGTAGTATTGACCAAATTTCAATGTTTTAAAAAACTGAATTATGATTATGATAATCTGTTTTTAAATATTTTTGCGAATATAAAATCATAAAAACAACTAACTTTTAAAACAACATTTATAATTTATTTATTTATAATTTATCATAAATTAGAACTACAGAATTTCCTAGAAATACATAAAATAGACATTGCCTTAATATCAGAGTCAGAACAGAACAGAACAGTACTTAAAATTCCTCATTATACAATTTATCACGTTCCTCACCCAGATAATACCGCATACGGGGGTGCTGCAATCATAATTCGCAATTCCATTACTCATCATGAACTATTGCACTACCAAACCGACAAAATGCAAGCTGCTAACATAAAAATTGATGCCAAACCATGGTCCATTACTATATCCGCAATCTACTGCCCCCGCAACATGCAATATCTATGGCAGAATACATAACACTTTTTGAAACATTGGGAACGAAATTCTTTTGAACATTATATTTTATCTCTGTCAAAAGATGATAATACAATACAGAAAGCTACAAAAAAGTTCAAAAGACCTCAATTATCAATACCACCAATACGGAAAATGAGCCGAAGCTGGGCAAAAAGTAATGCTGAAACATTTGTAGAACGGGTATATACACCACTCCCTGACATAAATCCTAGTGACCATGAAATCGAAGCGTGCCAAATGTCTTTACCAATTAAAGCTGTTTCACCTAAAGAAGTTTACGATAAAATCAAAAAACTTAACCCACACAAAGTTCCTGGGTATGATCTCATTACAGGCAGTTACCGAAAAAAGCCGTAGTTCTATCAACAACCATTTATAATAGTGTGCTGAGAATGAGTTACTACCCACTCATGTAGAAATTCGCACATATAATAATGGTACCTAAACCTGGAAAACCAGTTAACGAAGTTAGTTCCTATCAGCCTATTACCAAATGCCTCAAAACTACTTGAAAAGCTGCTAATGGACAGAATTAAAAAAGAAGTAGACCTACCCACTATTATCCCAGGCTACCAGTTTGGCTTTCGGGAAGGAGGGAATTCCACGCAACAAACACACCGAATTGTTAACGAGATAGTCAAAAGCTTGGAACAGAAGAAGTTTTGTTTCCTAGATATCGCCCAGGCCTTCGACAAAGTGTGGCATACTGGGCTACTGTACAAAATAAAAAATTGTTTTCTCAGCTTCATATATCTCTGAAAGACACTTCCAAATAAAGTACAATAACTCATTTTTTAATTGTCGTCAAGTGAAGTCAGGTGATCTACAGGAAAGTGTGTTGGGACCCCTGTTATACATAATATTCACCGCAGATCTATCTACGACTGACAATACCGTCATAGCAACTTCTACTTATGATACCATACCATATAAACTTACTCCAGCCGGTTCAATACCTGGAAAATTAAAATAAACCAAACAAAATCAGGACAGATAACATTTACGACGCAGCGCGCAATCTGCCCACCAGTTACTATGAACAACATACCAATACCGGCGCAAACTGAAGTAAAGTATTTGGACTTACACCTTGACCAATAATTGACATGGCAGAAGCACATCAAGATGAAGAGACAACAATTAAACTTCAAACTAAAAGAAATGTCTTGGTTACTAGGAAGAAAAAGTAACAAGCTCCTGCTGTATAAGTGTATACTAGAGCCCATATAGATATATGGCATACAATTATGGGGCTTGCTAAGGCCTCGAATACCAAGATTCTTCAAAGATTGTACTGAAAAACCAGACAAAATTTCGTAACTTTTTAACATGTCAAACCAAACTTGTGAGATGTTCCCATGCCATTGAGAACTAACTCTTAGGGTATGCATCTCCATGACTGCCCTTTCACAATAATGTTAATGGAAATGGTGATGTTAAGATGTTAACAGTAATGGTAATGTTAATGTATAGAAGTTGGCATATTTAAAATTCCCGCGTATAAAAGTGAGAGGAGCGTTGTTAAAAAGGAAACACAAAACCTATAAACAACCAACATAACCTCCATTCTTCACTGTGATTCTTCATTTGATTTGAGATTTGAGTATAGTTTTAACTTGGTTGTATTTAAAATGTGCACGTGACAGCACAAAGCGACACTGCTGTAAAATTTCATTTCTATTGGTAGATGTTAACTATGATGTTAAAGAATTCAAAATATTTTTGGAAGGTTAACATGAAGAATTAACATTACCACTACCATTAACATTGTTTTGAACGTTTCAATGACCACAACATATTTTGAGTATTAACATCTTAACATAGCATTACCATTACCATTAACATTCTATGGGGCAAGCCACAGTGGTATCAACCTTTCTTTTGGAGAAGAAAAGTTATAGTTTTTGTAGACTTTGATTGTTTTTGTTTTCACCACAAGTATTCATTGAAATACATCATAATAAACTCTATCTTTGCTGTGGTAAACGGGGAAAAATTAAAACAAGAGAACTTTTTGTTCAAAACAGTGAGTACATTTCTTTCAATTTTTTTTCGGTCGTACATGTAAAAATATTTTAATAAACATTTATAATACAGCAAAAAACATTCTTCTTGTTTTCTTCTTCTTCGCCTTCATAGCCATTTTTGTTTTGAGAAGGGTCAGAAACATCTTCAAGATCGATTACTGCGTCATGCCACTGGGATCTTAAACGGAATATTAGAGGATCAAATAAACTTAACAGATTGTGCACAAAGTCTTCGTTTATAGAATGTCTTGAACATTTCCTGATGTTAAACAATCTATACCTCTTAAAACCTTTATTGCTTGCTTCCTCAGCTTCTTCATACATAAGGTCTATTGAAAGCATTGTAGTATCTAAAAGCTTTTCCACGAATCAATATTTTGTAAACACTTGAGGGCATGTTATGCCATGCACATTTCTTCATAAAGGTTTAGTTGTCTCCATGGAAAAGTTTTCAAATTTCGCTGGGTTCACATCTATTCCGCACGAAAATAAAGATGGTAATTTACATGATCTGCCATGTTTCTTCATTTGACGTTTTCGTGTTCATAGCCGTGTATGATGACAGAATTTTTAATAGATACCCATTAGTTTTATTAATGTCAAGCAAAGATATTCAAGCTATTTTTGTTTAAAACATATAAAAATCTACTTCTATCTTCGAGGGAATAAAATGAACTTTATTCCCTTTTCGAAAATAATGCACATTATGTAACGAAAACCAGGGAAATAGATTGTTTTATTCTCGGCCGGGAGAAAATTATATTATGGATTAATATTATACAACTACTTATTTATTCAACATCATTAACATTTTTATTTTGAAAGATAATTTTTATAACATAATTAATTAAGATTTCTTAATAGTACCTCCTTAATTTGCTATAATTTTTAATAACACTGCTTTACATATAAATCTACATAAGGTAACTTACAATGGAAATTAGTAGTTATAATTGCTTGTAAATTTCGTAATAAATAATTTTTATGGTTTCTATTAGAATATATAAAATATTTTTTCTACGGCATTTAAATAAACTAGTTTATTTCACTACTGTTTTTGAAGAGAAAAATATCTACTTATAGTAACAATGAAAAAGAAAGTAAAAAGAGTGAAAAGTTTATAACTTGCATATATGTAATTTAAACTTGGAATAAACCAATGCAATAAGCACATTTTGAGGCAAATTGAACCTTGCACATACGGAGTAATGCATCTGCGCACGAAAGCACGTGTTTGAGTACTTAATCTAGTTTATCTGCGTTGATAGTTATGACCAACGACGTAAGAATAATGCAGGTACAACCACGGCCAGCTTCATTATTCTATGTTTATCTCACTTATATTAATAGAGTTGATCGCGGATACGACGAACTGCCCAAACTCATTTCTTTCCGTAGGGGCTTCAAACTGGGTTCGCGCATCCCAACCCTTTTGCTGATCTAAAGTGTTACATATCTATGTTCACTTTTCATTATTTTACTCTTGTCCAAGACCGTTTTAATAATTGCATTATTCCTTAAAAAGTTTCTTTTATGACCTCAGGAGAACTCTCATGGGCTCTCGTGGACCCCCCCCCCGAAATTCAATTATAGCTACGGCCTTGCTCTTGTCATATGTTTTTAATGTTTGATTATATCTCATTCAAATATATGCTAGATTTTGGTAGGCTATGTAAATAATTTTTTATTGTTGAAGAGTTGTCAAATTAGTTTTATGTTTTGACGTGTTCTTGTAAGTTAATTTCAATAGATATCTTTAGCTAAATTTTTTATTTCTTCTAATTACATAATACCGTATTCAAACTGTATGAAAGTCATGCTTTTTTATTCCTGAGATTGCTGCACTCATCTATGTATGCTTTGTGCGATCAAACTTCCCATTCGTAAAAAAATAGGTACTAATTTATGCACTTGTTGCATAAATAGCTGCTTAATTTCTAAAGACGATTAAAAATTTGAAAAATGCGGAAAAGCACAGCTAAGTTTCACCAGCCTAGGTATAGTAGGTCAAGGTAGCTCAACTGTGTATCTAATCGATGTTTATTAAGAAATAATTTAATTTAATGTGACCCTTGACTTTGAGCTACATATTCATGTAGTAAAAGGAGGAGGTATGATCAGTCACGCGGCTCTCGAACGTTTCTTCTATTTCCACGATACAGTCCAGTATATGTAGGAGTTGTTAACATGCCAGAAAGTCCCCTCTCCATAGCAACAAAGAATGCCTGGAAGATCTATTAAATATCTGTGATATTAAATGAGATTCATACATATTCTCGCTTGATATTTGATTTACTCAACAATATCTTCTACAGAAATATATTAAATTATTCTTTGATTTTCATTCTTGTATTACAGCACCGTATTAAATAATAAAATGAATTGCCAATGTAGAGCTTGTTTAATCAAAATTATTATTACCTTAACATACAAAAGAGTCTTGAACTTGACTTTACGATAATTTATTACCAAGGTCGTCTCAGGCAATTTTATTTTGTAGATAAAATGAAAAAAAAAGTCACGGGCATAATTTATGGATTTGTTATCAAGTCCAATATCATTGTAGGCAGATATTTAACATCGTTAAACATCAAAAACAAGCAATTGTTCATTTTTAATTTTCTTCTAAGACATTCCTACACAAATTCTAAAGTTATAGACAAGAACTTGAAAATACACAGAAAGAAATATTGAAGAAAAAAGATTCGTTACCTTACACGTATTTTTGTAGGTCTTAACCTTAGAAGCAATCTTTTGCTTCTACGCTAAATTGTCTGTTGATTGTACGCATTTTGCAGAATTTATAATAAATTCAGTTTAAAAAACTAAAGTTTACATTACATTTATAAATACAATTAAAATAATGTAAATGCTCAAATAACAACAGCTTAACGTTATCAAAAAGTACGATAAGTAACAACAATGCTTATATAATTATTAATTATCCCGTAATAATAACCATAATTAAGTTAAAGTTAGCAAATTCCATTATTATTATTTACGTTAATCGTGGTTAATGTGAGTGGAAGCTAGCCGGTGCTAAGTTTGTACAACCGAGAATTAATTTAGTTTATCCCAACGTGAAAAACTTCATCATTATATATAGCAAGTCTGCAGAACAACTCAGATTTTTGTATTGTAGTGAGTGACTCTTTAGAAAGATCAAATTTATTCAAAAATGCGTTGATGAATTATTTCTGCTAGTTCATTGCGTCTTTTCAACTCCATTGGTCAACTCAAGACAAGTGTCAATGATGTGCTCAATAGTTTCTCCTGGACCTGCAGACTTCACTATTTAATATAACAAGTTTGTAGTTCCTTGTCTTTACGACTTTATCTGGAATTGGCACCATGAACCCCTTATTTCAGGATGAAGATCGCCCTTAGCAAGAAATTGTACTGAAGAAGAATTATCATTATTACCACTATCGATCTGTGTGAGATACTTTCCATCGAGAACTTCAGTTTTCCGATATTATTATACAGGGTGTCCCTAAATTGCATTAAAAGCTTCGGGTAGGCGCCTTCCTTAATCAATTGTGATGAGAAAACTTGAAACGCGAACTCTCTAACGCAGTTAGTTTCTTCACACGAGCCAAAAAAAAAAAGAAACATAAGCTTGGCAACGCTGCTTAGTGCCTGAAAGCGGTTTAACCTTTACAGCTAAAGGTGGCGACGAATCAAACATTTGATTGCAACAAAAAAATTAAATCAGCCTAGCTATTGAAATAATTTAAATCTAAAGCAATCTAAAGTAAACTCATGTAAAAAATCACATTAATGAAAACAAAACTACATTTTTAAAAACTAATTAGTAATTTGTAGTTGAAATCTGAATATCACTAGTACCTGTACGTTTTGTAACAATAAAATGTATTTTAACTTAAATAATGGCACGTGCTTTAAATTAAATGTTCAAACTGTCTTCCAGCAGCTTCACGACATTTTATTGCTCGTGTAATCACAGCATGTTGAACACGCTGGAGCATTTGTTCATTAACAGTTGTTGCTGCTTTTTGTATGCGATTTATTAATTGTTCTTCATTTTCAACAGGGTTTAAATACACTAAATTTTTTAAATGTCCCCACAAGAAGAAGTCTATGGGCGTTAAGTCCGGGCTTCTTGGGGACCAAGCTACGGGACTTCCACGACCAAACCACTTTTGCGGATAGTTCTCGTTAAACCATTGTCGAACTCTAGCAGAATAATGAGATGGTGCACCGTCCTGCTGCACCCACATATCCCGACGGACCAACAGAGGAACATCATCCAGCAGATTATAAAAATCGTTATTTAAAAAAATTAGGTAGTTTTCAGCAGTTAACCTGTTAGGTGGTATAAAAGGACCAACCATTTTATTTCCTACTATCCCCGCCCATACGTTCACCGAAAAGCGAGCTCGAAAATTGCTTTCCTGAAAGACGTGAGGATTTTCATGTGCCCAGATGTGTTCTTGTAAAGGTAGTGGTAGTGGTAATTTTTTCTTCTAATAAGTTCACCCATTTGAATGAATAAATGTTCCGTTAGATTTAATTGCACGATGTCTGGTAATTTAATGTTAAATGTGTTAACTTCTTCATCGTCGTACAAGAAAACTAAGCGACTAGGGAAAGTTCTGGTTGCAGATTTGAGTTCAGGCCTCATAAAGGAAGACGTTTATTACCTGAAGCTTTTAATGCAATTTAGGGGCACCCTGTATATTCCGTATTATATAACGTATATTATTGTTATGGTGGTGTGTTATGGTGTAAAAAGTAATCACGCATACTTTGGATTTGTTTTTTGCACAGCTGCTCTGTATTAAGTAGCTTCCTTTCCCTTTCTCTTCTGCTTGACATAGACGTTCAACGCCAAAGTCGGGGTGCAAGCACCTAAATTCTCTTATTTGTCTTCTAGTTATTCAATCTTAGCCTCACTTCATTTTACTATACCAAAGGAATAGAATAAAACCGGCGTTGTCCAGCTGTTTATGGCAGATGTAAGGTTTTTAGAGTTTAGTTTGGTAGTGCTACTAGCCTTTTTATATATTAGTCTCTTAGCTGCTTCTTTCATTAGGAGTGATTAGGACCTCCGTGTTGTCAAAGACCTAAGTATTTGTAAGAATCGTCAGTTGAAAGTCCGCTTAGATAATGTGGTAGTCGCACCTTTGTCCAATCCAAACTGAATCTGTATTTTTTCAGTAAATACTGTAGTTTTGTTAATTAAAGATGTCATCTGGTTTTTTGATTCTACAAATAGTTTAAGGTCGTCCATGTAACAACAAATGGCGGACTTGGAATCTACCCTTTACTTTATCATCTTTTATCTTGCTTTAGCGTTATTATGTAAATAACAGAGGATTTAGGGCTAAATAGATCCATGTAGGTTCCAATGAATCTCTTTGAAAAATAACTTTTTGACTTTAGTGTGTCTTACTGAGCTCCCGTAGAGTTGTAGATATATTTTCCGAATCTTCATTGCTTGCTCTAATAGTGTACAGGTTTGTGGATTGACCTTATTTAGCTTTAGTACGTACAGTCACCAGTCATATTACCATTATTGTTATTGTGTTTGTTGTCTCGGAATGACCCCAATATTCATTCCATTTCCACATTAGAGGGAACAAAATCCAAACACTAAGAGGCTGTTTGAAATGAAACGTATTGCTACGTTTCATACTGCTCAATCCTTACGTGACAGTATTGCAGTTGCTGATAATCAAAGACGTAGCTGATAGCCGCATGTAGACTTTTTGGTATAGTGCCTATGGATGAGATTTCGAGTCCACATATTCTTTATCTCATCTACAAGTTCTTGATACTTAGCACACTTTCCTCTGTATGTACTAGCTAAGTTGTTGAAATAAGGAATGGCTATGTCGATCAGGTAGGTGATACTTCGCTCAATGCGTTCATACATTTATCGTTGTTTAACATGGATCAATGCCGCCGAGGAAGGTATGTCGGAACTTAAATGCTGAAGTGTAATTTTGTTCGAAGTTTCTGTACCGTAAAAACGAGCACTAATTACAAAAAATATTGCATTATTCTGTCTTCTTTTTTATTAATATCGTATGATTCACATATCGATACATTTTGAAAAATAAAATTTGGAGCTTAATGGGGATTTTGTGTTAGACTTAATAGCTGCTGTCATTTCGTGCACATTTTGTTGTTTTAAATATATAAATTCTTTAATTAATGAACTCTTTCAATTTGTTACAAAATAGTGCCACTGTTTAAACGTTTAATTAGAGAAATTGTAATATTCGCATTATTAATTAAACAGATACACATTTTCAAAAGTTCAACATGACAAATAATTATTATTGAATTCATTTCTATGACAATTAGTATAATAGTATATTAAATTTGATATCATTTATAAGATTTTTGATTTGGATTTTCGATGTTGTATCGAAATTAAATCGTTTATTAACTGTTGATTAAATTTTAGATTTCACGTTATTTTGAAACAAATGTACGTACTATATTCAAAAGCACAACTAAAATTATAATTTATTGTAAAATATACACACATTCTGTGCTGCAAAAGAGATTTTGCAGGTAATATTTGATTTTAGCGGAAACTTTATCCTGGATGAAATATAATCTGAGTTTATAAAACTTCCTGCAGTTTCAATTTGATGATTTTACGGTGAAAAATGTAAAACTCTTCTTAAATTAAATATGTCTAGCAGCAGCCTTACTAGAGCTGGCAAATATAAAAATAAAAAAAATATAAAAATACAAAAGTGCAAAAACCCTTGATTCATTTTTAACAATTAAATGGCTGGATAGTAGATTTTGCATATCATTTACAGGTTGTTTTCAAAACTCAACAAGTTTCAATGATGAGTTTTGCGCTTAGTACTCTTTATGTTTAAAGTCAAGCAATCAACGCAAGTTTTGGTATCAACTCTTACTTCCTTTCCAAATACCCGACAAGATTTTTGGACACGCTTTGAACGATTTGTAGAAATGTATCAGACAGAGAAGGCAGTGTGAATCATCAACATCGACGCGAATGTATGCCGCCATAGGCGTATCACAAGCAAAACAAGACATAAGAACAAATTGTAAACACTTGTGCAATCAGACGAAAGCCAATGCAATGCGTAGCATACCCCGATTTGCAAAATGAACTCGACCAAACAGTTTTGTGTTTGTGCGCTGATGAGTTACACTGCCTTCTCTGTCTCATACATTTAAAAATATACTAAGTTGTGATATACTCTATATTTTGTCGCATATCAATAGTCATAATTGTATAGTGTTTATTGTTACTAACTCATCAATAACTTAGGGCTGGTTCTATATTCAAAATGTTTCAAATGCGATTTTTAATTCTTCTTTACGCGACCAAAACATAAATGTTTTAAAAAACGTTAAACAAAAGCAACTCAGTAGACAGGTATGAAATACATAAGTGATATACAGGGTGTTCCAATGTCCGTAGTTAGAAGATAAGCATGTAGTTTCTGTTTCAGTCAGAAGAAGAATAAAATCTGTAATAAAGTTTAACTTCACAACAGAAACAAATGATATGTTATACCATAGCATACCATAGACAGATAATGCTTGATATCAAAAACATGAAATAAATGGGAAATAAGAAAATCCAGCTCTATTGTGCACTTATTAGGCGCCATTTATGGGACATCTTCTATTTATATAAATAAGAATTCCTGTCTCAAAATTATATCTCAATAGGACACCTTTTATGATATACAAGACAGTAGCAAAATTACTCTTGTTAAGAGGTTTTGAATATTGTCATTAATACTAAAACTCGTAAGAACAAAATTCTCCAGTATCAATGTATATAATTATATAGAAAATAGCGCACAATCAAAAAATACCAAACACACAATTGCAGAAACAAAAATAAATTACTTTTCATAGGTTGAAAAATTAAAGATGTTATAGAGTTCAAGTGTAGATACGAATTCTCGATCAAGAAATATTTCAGAGAAACGTGACGTGCTCAACTTTCGACCCTCTATAATTTATCTACAATTATCTCAATAACTAAGGGCTTAATTAAAAGCTAACTTGCAAAGGGAGGTTATAATTTTTGTGCCGTTTAACAATGTTGAAGATTAAATTCAATTTGGACGTCTGTTTTTATTGTTAATTAAAAAAGCCGAAAAGAATAAAAATGCCAAATCAACACTATGTAGAATTTTAACTATAACGATTTTAGGTTATTGATCACAGTAGTTTTTTCCGCTAGGTGTTTAAACCGCAAAACCTATTTTATAGACAATTTTAATGCTGTCTTAAAATCAAACAAACCACTTTAATAAGAAATAAGTAAAATATTTCGTGGGAAACTCGAAACTATATCGATATTTGTAATAAAGCGTTGTATTAAAATTCCAATAAGTTATAAATGGCTTTAAGCCTTCTTTGTTCATGTCACGGAAACAGAATGTTGGTAATGTTGTAATTAATTTTTAGATTTTAAGTGTTCAGTCTTTCTTATTGTTCACTAAATTAATTTGCTTATTAAAAAAGAAAGAATATAATTAAAACGAGAGAATTATGATTTAATTGGCAACTTGGCATGCACGGAAAATTGCCCGAGTATTATTAGAAGAAAATCTGCAACAAAATACTTAGTTAAGTTCCAAACAAAATATCGTTTAAAAATCAGAAAGAAACAAAATAATCACTCACTTGGATATAGTTGCTGTCAGCACAATGATCGATTATTTATACTAGAGAAATTATCGCTGTATAATCCGAATGGTAAAAACTCGAAAATCCAAGGCTTTTTTCGATTTTTAATGAACTTACAACGTAAGCATGCTTTCATTGCAAAAGCATTACAATCAACAGGCATCATTTTAATATGCCTGTTGATACATTTTATCTAGTAGAAATTACAAAAATTGGTTTTTAAGTTCAATTAAGTAAAACACAGTTATAATAAACAGTTCAATTTCCTATTCGTCGAGAATCATTACATCATGATCATTATAGCCATTTAGATCATCCGTCATTATAAGTAGCCTTTTTTAACGAATAAAGCCATAAAAAGTTCAGAAGTAATCGAGGAAACATAAAAACAGCCATAGCTTCGCTCTCCTGCAAACGGAATAGGACGAAATCATTAAATCTAGTCTAGTTTATATTTTTCTTGCTTGTTCTAGTCTAATCAACCCTAAGGGTATTAAAGCAGTTGGAAAAAATCGAAGTTGCTTGACGCCAACTCTTCCATTAAATTTATAACAAAAAAACGAAAATGACAAAACATCCTGTTCCTGTGTATATAGAATTATGAAAACCAGTATATTCAAGTATTATATATTTATATAAAATGGTAGTAGATGTCGTTTATTAAATATTATTTATAGAAATAATAACGATAACTGGAAAATAAATCGAAGATTTTAATGTTCGACTATTAAATTACACTTAATTATTAAAAAATTATTAATTAAGTAATAGCGTGTAGACGAAAGAGCTGAAAAGCACATTTTTATTTATTATGATTATTACTGAGGTAAATTCCTATGTGTTTTGCAAGAACTAATTAGACATAGTGCGTTGGGGTGGTTCTTTTGTTCAGACTTTTGTATTAGGTTGTTGAATGCATCCATGCGGGAAATCTCGAAGTAGCGCTGAAAAATATAAATAACCACTAATCTTAATCTTCCTGAAAGATTAGAAGCGAAATTTTCGTTTAATCTAGCAGAATCGCTTCTTCAGAACTACCAACGAAAATATCAAGAGCATTAAAGTAAATAACTATACTATACATATAGAAGTCAGAATTCGAGTGGGGAATCGAAATTCAGATTTTTTTATATGTATAGTATAGTTAGTTACTTTAATGCTCTTGATATATTCAATATTCAGAGTAATAAACTCTGAAACAATTGAAATTACCCCAGGAGAAGTTATGCACAATGCAATTCAGCAGAGCTGCAAATGTACTGTGCTTAAGTAAATGTATTGTTTCTACAGCTTATAAAGTTGCACATTACAGCAGAGAACTTATTAATATTAATTAACCTCGTCTTAAACTTAAACTCATCTATAGTCTCTTACTTTAGTCAAAACATTTCAAATGTTGTATTAACTTCGATTTATCTCAGGTGTTCTCGAGTTCATCGATCGATACAACATTAATTTTAGTACATCAGTCATATATTATGTCAATGCACGTTTTTAATACATGATTATCGCATGATGTTTTTTAAACATATCAAAAGATAGACTATAGTTTTTATATCAGCGACACCTACACTAGGTTTTAATAAATATATCTGCGATAGAACATCATTTCTAATTTGAATGACAGAAAAAGCATTTCATATCTTTCTCGATATATGAAAAAGTTGAAACCTAATTAAATCTAAAAACATGTACAGTCTTTTGCATAAATAATGTCCAAATTCATTGTTTTAAATAATGTATTAATCAAATGCACAAAATCTCTTTATAATATACTTTTAGAAAATATATTTTACCTGATTAGTGCTAAGTTAGACCTTGTATATTTGATTAGTCCACTAACTACAATAATGAGTTGCGACATTATTTATGCAAAAGACTGTACCTGTTCGAATTTATAAACGCATTCATATATCAGCCACAGCTTTTGTATTTTGAATTTTGCAACATTTATTTACAAATGTATTAATTCAGTAAAACTTTTCTCAGTATACAACACAATCGACTGCATCAACTACTATTATATTGTATCAAAGACGGCTGATTCAGCTCAAGTCTAATAGTCAGTAGGTAAGACAAGAAGAAGATGGCGTATAAAGAAAGTAGCAAAAACATGTGACTATAGAAAAAAGGAGTTTCCACCAAAATGTTACGTAAGAAAAAATAAGTAAACCTAGAAATTGATATTGTTACTTATGCACATCTCATATGTATAAAATATTCAGACCAGAAGGGCATCCATGCGAAGAAACACAGTTTGTATTAATGATAAGAGGCATAACAATTGTTAATAGATTAGATGGTGAGCCTAAATGGATGTGTGAAGTTAATATTATTTGTTCCTAGTTACATCGTACGCTTAAGGCTATGAGCATTCACCAAAAGAAAACCGTCAACGGTTGATGTGGACAGCGTTTGATGCATCTCAGAAAATGTCTCGTTTTGTGCAAAAAGCTGAGTCAATAGTAACACTCCAGCAAAACTCAGCATTTTCATCAGGCAGCACCTCTGAGAAAGAGGTTAGAATATATTTATGACCAAATAAAAAGGAACTGGAAACAGTTCGGACGTGGCAGAGAGAAAGTTCTAACTTCCATCGTGGTGACAATTTGAGCATCTTTGATGTCGTATATCTCCTAGCCGACTTTTTGCAACGAGTCAATTGTAGCAATGGAAGACACTACAAGGGATATGGATTGTTTTGGTTGAATAGTACTCTGCGCCAACTTGCGCCCAAAGTGTCCAGGCTAGTCCAAACTTGACCCTTCTGATTAACAAAAATTCCATTTTCTCTGAAATTATCTTGTGGAATTCAATAAAAATCGGTATTTAACCTCATCCGATATTGAGATAAATGCTTAGATAATAAAACTGTTGAAATCACCAGAGAAAAACCGAAAACACCGAAATTCGGTTTTTCGGTTCCACGGTCATTATTTTAAATTGTTTACATCTGAATCTGTTGAAACTTACCTTAGAATCACCCATTTTATCATCAAAGATCAAAAAATACTCATGACCGAAATTTTACCCATATTGGACATTGTGCTATGTGTTTTAGTTTTAGAAGTGGTTGTAAATTTAAACTTCACTTCTAACTACAATAACCGATTGTTATGGTCCGTATAATGCAGATCTGAATCCACAATAAAAGGATTACAAAGATATAGTGAGAGGATTTAAAGTGTTATTTGCTTCTTAAAAGGTCTCTCCGAAATATCGTGATATGAAGAACACTGGCGACTTCAACATATTTCTTCGTTTTAGATTTCGATCCATGCTTCAGAATATTTACTGGTTAACTCTCAACTAGAACCAGCCAGTATACAGAAATGATAGCTGTCCTTCAAGAAGAATCGCCGTGCTAAATACGCAGCGAGAAACACGTCCGTCTATTCGTGCTCTAGATCTAACCGTGGAGAGGATGTCTTTCAAAATAAAAGAACATCTGCTATTTTCTAATCCATTTTGCAAACAGATGTTAGAAAGCAAAACAATGAAGGTTAGGAATTTACGTGTAAAATGCTTTAACACTAAATTAGGTATCATGTCTGGACCAAGGGATTTCTTTAGAGAAAGAGCTTTAATTGTACTTTTAAGTTCTGATGAAGAAGTATTTGTTGGAATAGAAAAGGCAGATGTATGTCCAAAAGGGGACAAATTGATTGGAGTGAAAACTTTCACCAAATGACAGAAACTTCACTTTCATCTGCCTAAGGTGTCATATTGTCATGTTTTATTGGTGCAGTCTTTTGTGGTGTGTAAGGTATTCGTTTTGTTGCTAGCCACATTTCTTGTGATGTAGGTTTACTTGATAAGTTAAATTGTCGTAAAGAGTTCTCAGTTCTATTCTTTTGTTGTATTAAATTTAAGAAGTTAGCTGGCATACATTTGCTGCATATTCTAGTACTCGTTTGTTGATATCATCCTGCTTTTGAATTTTCCCAATTAATATAGGAACATTAATTAATCGTTGCATTGGGGCAATGTGTAATGGTATACCTAGTAATAAACGAGGTTACATCAGGGAGATGGTTTGAGCTTGGCTCTTTTAATATTGTTGAGTTAGACAGTTTTGTAAAATCTTTGCTGATCATTATATCTAGAGTATCGAGCTGACCATTAAGTCGAGTCGGAAAGTAAGTGAATTCGACAGGGACATTCACACTAAGAGTGTGATCGATTGCTATATTACACACATCAGGATACAGCCTCATATTGTGAATTGTTTGGTAAGAAAAGTTTATTGTACTTACAATATGCGAGCTAATCCTACTATTTATATCTCAAAAAAGTTGTTATCATTCGTTTTCGAAATATCAACTTTCTTAGTGCGCGGCGTTTCTGAAAATGTGGCAACATCAGATACGATATTACTTGGTAACTAAGTAAGAATTGATTACACCATATATATGTCAATTGCATTAAAATGGTATCGAGGTTACCAAGTTTGAAAAACTTTAAGTGTTAGTATCTTCTAAAGTAAGCCACAAAGACCAAAATGGGGACACCCTGTGTAATCGGTAATGTCATTGAAATTACAGCTTATACGATCAAAATTATTTGGTTTTGTGAACGATTCCTTAGCTCTCAAGTGCATTGGTTAATTCTTAATAGTTATGTACTGGTATGAAAATGGAAGAAATTTTGATTTTTGATGGAGATGAGTGTTGCTAGATTTCTATCATGTTAGATATTAAGCTGTGGTATTGTCATTGCTTTGATTAAGATTCTTAACGGATAGTCTATTTTTGTTTTAAGGTGTATCTGTATAATTCTAGGCGTAGTGTGCTTAGGTATCATTTAAAGAATCATTGTAAAACGGAAATAATTTGCTTCCAAACATAATTAGAAAAATCGACATTTTTGTATGCAAATACACCAAAAATTTAAAAATAAGTTCTAAATAAGCACGAAGATAAATGTAAACATAAAAACGCAAAAAAGCAAAAAAAAAATTACGTCAAATAATTTCTCTATTTGTTTTTAATTTTTATTCAACTTAATAATTATAGTGTAATTAAAATGAAATGTAGAAAATCCATAAACGTTTAGAAAATTTTGTTGATGGCTACAATGTTTATCAAAAACGGATAAGCTAGGAATTCGGCTTTTAATACCTAATTAAAATAGATTCTCAACAACTTACTACTTTGCCACAAAGTTTACAGAAAACACCATCGCCATCTAAATAAAATTCGAGGTAGTGCTAATTCCACGTGAATTATTGTACCGTGTGTTGATCTATAACTGAGACATATACATTTCCTATACTAAACCAAATAGTTGCAAGTATTAGCTGCCCTAATTACATAGTTTAGAGCAAAAGTGGTGGAAGTAGGGTTTTTATAGGGAGAAAAATACTGCATCTGTACGTGTCGTTGCTTTTTTATTCCCCGTTTCCTAAAAAAATCATTTAATAAAACAAGCCATGTCAAACAAAGAACGTTGATTTCAATGGATAGTGCAAAACTTGAAACGTCAAACCAATAGAGGCTTCAATTTAATTAAAAATACCAAAGGTAGGTATGTGATTCATTAGTATATTAATCTGGTGTAAAAGTTTTAGTAGTAGGATTATTCCTTAAAAATCCGTAAACGAAGCTTTTCGAGTTACAAAGCAGTTTTCGAAGGTGAATAGCATCGGTTCAGCCGTCTATATAGCCGTAAACCTATAAATTCAAGAGTTTTCTTTTTAAATTAAAAGAAAATATAAATTACCTGAGAACAAGCTATTTTAAAATGCGTGCATGGAGAATCTTAATGTGTGTTTCGATCCGATTTAAATTTATGCAAATTATTATGTAAACTGAAAACAAATATTATGCTAGTTCGTTAGAGGAAAGTTCTCATATTTTATTTAGCCTCAGTCTGGGATTCGTACTTATTTAAGTTCTGTTCATAGTCAATACTAACCTACTCAAACATGTTTCACCTTCAAAACCTAATGATAGCCAGCAGCAATAAGGGATAAACTGATTTCGTAGAGGGATGTGACAGGTAACTCTAAAACTACACAAAGTAGCAAAGTTGTACAAACAAACGTGAATGTTAATAGACAGCCGAATTAACATGAAACCAGGTGTACATCTGGGATAAACCTTTGTAAACTAAGCTCAACAGGAACAGATAGAATTACAAAATACTAAAGCTAGTTTTCCAATTACTTTCCACTTTTTGAATACAAGCAAATTTAGATGAGAGTTCAAATATCACAAGAAATTATCATCAATTTAGTAGGTAAAGCACATGCAACAAACATACGAGGTGTAACCATAACGTCATCACACTGTTTTAAGCAAACTAAACATCAAAAGATTGTGCTTATAGATTTACAGACAAAGAAATCAAAGATTTCTACTTTTTGCTTTTTACTATGTGAGCTCTTCACAATTTATGGTCTGTTTATGTCAAAATATATAATTAGAATCGTAAATCCTTGACCCTGCATCTCAATCATTCCACTATACTAAATTAAATGTTTGTTTACTACCTTAGACATTCCTAAATAACTAACTATTGATTTTATAATCCGTCAAAGTCAGTTTGAACACATACCGGGTGCTGAATCGGCGGACGCAACATAGGAAATCCAAAGCTAATTTTTAAATGTTTAGATATTGGCTCCCCTAATTATGTTAGCACTAGACTTTATTGAGGTTTTTTAAAGGGCATTGCCAGATGATATACACTGAGCAATTTCAGCATTAGGGGAGCCAATATCTAAACATTTCAAAATTAGCATGAGATTTCTTATGTTGCGTCCGCCGATTCGGCACCCGGTATAGTATCAAGCTTTAAGGACTTGATCTTTTCAGATTGAGTGGGCAAATACTACACTACAGTGACATATTAAATGATACAGGTTCTATATATTACTGATGCTATCGGTAGGAAAGCAACCATTTGGAATATTTCTAAAGTAGAAATCACGTTCACGAAGGTCCAAACACAGTCAGAAACGCAGATTCATTTCTATAAAGATCACTTTTGGTGCGTGTCAATATTGTTTCTTTTAGACTTCCTTTTACTAAGGTTTTTATATTAGGGTAAAACGGGTGTTGAATCATTCATTGTGTACTCCAGGCACGTAGTTAGGACCCCCCATATTAAGAGGTTTCTACACGTTCAGAGGTACGTTAATAGCAAGGCAGGAAAATACAAAAGAGTAGAAATAAAGGCATATTTAGATTTTGTAGGACAGTTAGTGACTTGCTGCTTCAAGTGGGCGTTCTGACTGCAGAGGGCCAACAACTAAGGAATGTCAAGAGGTGTGTTGTAGTTACACTTCCATCCCGAGAGCAATACTCTTACGGTTTCACTCATGCTCACTGGCCAAGGTAAGTGGAGTTAGGAATCAAAATTTTCCATAGAAGGATCGGAAACCGCGGTGTCGTCATTCACCAATTATTATTGGGTTTAGTCTTGGAATTACCCCATATTCTGATTCCTTTGCTGGCATTAGTGGAAAACTGCCCAACACCAATAATTGCCATAATACATAACAAGGGATATTTCTGTTGCTCGCTGATGGTAAGTATAGAGGTGAGGTGCCTGTTGCAACTTATTGTACTTGACTAATGGAACGGAGATATCAATGACTACAGCTGTTTTATTTATTACAGTAATGTCTGGTCTGTTGTGCGCTAGTGGTTTATCAGTAACAACAGCGAGCTTGCAGTCTTCGTTCTTTTCCCGATCTTTGGGCATGTACTTATAATAAGGTTGTACACTTTTAAGTATTTTATGGTTTTGGCAGAGTGCTTCATAAATTAGCTTTTCTGCATTGTCATGCTGGATCACTCTCCGGGAGCTAAATATCTCAGCACTGTCTTCTTCCTGAGCGTGCAAAGAGTGTATACCCTATCGAAAGTTGCTTTCCAAAGAAAAGCTCCATTCTTTCATAATTGGTAAAATAAAAAACACTTCTTTAATAATATTTGACTATTGCTATGAAACATGATCTCAATTGAAATCATTAAAAAACAAAGTTACGTGAATTTCATTGTCATGTTGCTATCTAACTAACATTCTTCTGGTAATCTGTACAAGAAAACACTTTCAGTAGTTCGAATATAAGTAAGGTACTTTGATTGCAGCGTAGTTTTCTAAATCCCAAAAATACAATTTATGCCAATTTTCTACTACAAATTGAGAAAATGCTGCTGTAATCGGCATAACTTAAGTCAAAAAATTCAAATTGGTTTTCAAATTTGTTATTAGTAGATATAAACCTATAATGCACCCTACATATAACGCAAAATTCTTTTCCCCTCCTATATGCTGCACTGATACAGTGTCTGTCCTACAGGAGCAAAGCTTCTCAATTGTAAAGTAAGGCCAAATTGCATTCTGATAGATTTACTGAAGGCTCTTAGAAATTTCATTTGATTGTATGGTTGGTCAAAATTGATTATTCTAGTAATTCTGTACTATTAAATCTTTGTGAATGTTAGGTAGATAAGTAAGAGAATTCCGTTTTCTACTTGGACTTTCTCTAAATCTTCTGCATCTCCAATTATAGTTGGCAAATATAGCAAATTGTCCACACCCTCTATCAAATGCCCATTTGGGTTTTTGTCTTTTCTGCGGTAATGACGACTAAGCCCATTGCATTAACTTATGTTCTGATTTGGATTTTAGCGATATAAGCAACTCTTGTTTTTGGTAAAAATCTTGTAAAACGCCAGAAACTTACTTTGGTCTTTTCTTTGTTTCTTCCCAAGTCTTGATTTTAGCATTCACGACATAAAAACGCTTTTCGGGTATATGTAAATCATTACAAACTATTCTAAAAACACTATTTTTAGGTTCCAGGGGAAATTATTTGAAAGTTTGTACTTTAAGTTTGAAGATAATTCTCACTTAATTAATCTAGTAAAAAGGCACTCATTATTAGCTGTAAGATTCTATACTATAATCAGTTTTCCGCAACTTGCGTCTGACAAAGAACTTGCTGTTCCGCGAGGCTAATAATATTCAGTTATATTTTACAAACAATTCCAAGAAAGCTTTGATGAAGATCTAACAGATGCTATTTTCTTATCGCTCAGCATAAGATGAATTCATTGTCGATGTAATAAAATCTATATCTATACAGACGCAAGTCAAAAGTCTTCGAATTCTTTTGGTAGTGAATGGAAGTATCAATTTGAAATGCATCTCAGGGGTACCTCTGGTATCAATTCTATATTGGCATTTAACTGAAATCGTTTCCAACTGAGATACCGTTAAAAACAAGAAAGTGACAAAACTATAGATTCTTTCTGTAACCACTAAAGCACACTGTTTTCTACCATCAAAAACCTCACATTGACGTCAAAAACCTTCAAATTGCAATCAAAGACTTTCAAATTGATCTCGGGAACTTTCAAGTTACACTTGGGTGTGACGGGATCTGCTTACTAACTACGTTTTTGGGATTTTTAGACTTTTTTGTTTGAAATTGGTTTTACCCATAGAATGATGTCAACACCAAGAAGAAGATATCATGACATGACATCAGAAAAAATCTAAAAACTTTCAAGTATTGGAGATCTCTGGACGTTTTGGTAATCATGGCGATGCATTGTCACAGATTCTTCTAATCCTAATTCGTTACAAAAGATTTCTAATTTCCAAAATTTTACCATCTTGGCCATATGAGTTTCTCTTTGGTAATCAAAATATTTCTAACACATAAATGTCTGCAAAATTCAAATTCCAACCTACAACGAAAATAATTGTTGACACCATGTCATCCTTAGGCTGAATAGAATAGAACCTAGAAGGAATAAAAAGCATTGAAGTTAGTAAACTGTTTTCTTCATGAACGAAATTAATAATTTACAAGCAGGAGTTCATGTGTAGATACTGCCGTAATCTAAAAATAATGTGGGTACGAGATTTGGTAACAGAAAACAAAAACAAGATTGTTCATGAAGCTTCGTGAAGCTACCAAGGCAAAAATATTTTTTTCTAAATTAAAACAAAAGTATTTTACTATTGTGTTATAACTTTAAGCGTACAAAATACAGGACGTTGTTGAAAGCGAATTCAGTGAAGCCGCGCTATTCATTTAAGCAAGAAAACAGTAGTTTTTCCTTTGAATTTGTAGGTAACCTGACGATATTATTGCGCAAGGATACGTGAAATCCCTTGTGTAAGGAGGAAGAACACTGCTATAGAATACAAAAAGATTGACACGTTAGAAATTCTACCAAGTGTACTTAAAAGATAGATATTAACAGAAAAATAACCTACAAGAAAATGATCAAGATTAATTTAATGGATAGTTAATAACAATTGAACCTAAAAAAGGTGAGAGATCATGAAGTGATGGAAACATTGTCACTAAAATTGAGCGCGAGTAACACAAGCATTTACAAAAATGTTTTCAACATTTTCTTATACTGTTAACAGAAACGAAATAAACAAAGTGTGTGCTCGTTGTAGATTTAAAATTGGATTCCGTTTTCACGTTCACGTTTGCATATTAAAAAATTGTACGATACAGTTATTTTGAACAGAAATACATTTTGGTTTGCAAAGGTAATATGCCTCGAGCGTCGAGAAAATTAGGGTGCGTGTACATGTACGCAGATGAACACGTTATAAACAAGTATTTACCATGAAAAGGTGATGGCAATACTCTATTTCCCGTGTAAATCATAACTTCAACACATTCTTCTAACCATTAACTACTACCAATCCTTCCATTATTGACTATAAAGTTTACTCGAACCAATTAATTATAGAATCCAAATTATATAAAGCAATTATATGCAGACGACAAATTTCCTTCGGATAATTAACAGATTAATTTGAAACTCCTTCCTGCATGGATCGGATAATTTTCTCGCATAAACAGATAATTTTCTCGTCTAGATGGTGTGCACATAGAGAAATTATATCGGTAGTAATCCTTGCGTCTTTGTAATATTATTCTACGCAGAAGTTTAGTCAATTTAACTGGTGTAGTGCACACAACCTACGACGAAGTTTCTAAACAATCCTTCACTCGGGAATTACCTACCATTTTCTTCAAACCGTCTCCGGGGTTAAACAAATACGACTGTATCTAACTCTAAACTGGAAAATAAATGATTATAAAATATTCCTCATGTAATGCATCATTACAAAACTTGACCGATAAGAATATTATGCTTTCTGCATAATACCAAACGATGAATACCGTTTTATTGAAGCGCTAAAAATAGCAAAGGTGGGTGAGGCTGAAGTTATAGAACTTCTGTGGAATTGACCGTGACGTAAACCATACCTTTTATGCATTTTAAAAAGCCCCATTGTTACCTGAAAACTAAATGTATGATTCATCCCACACTGAAGATACTACCTACTTTATCGTCTTAAAATATTTCGCATTTCTTTTGTTTTTAATGAGATGTTAAAACAGAAGAAATAGGACAGGGTTGCCATAAATGTCTAGATGATGAAAAAAAAAAATAGATGCAATTGAGTATTTGACATTTACTGTAATGGTAAGAAAGTTTATTCATAAGGCTAAAATCTAAAAAAGAAGGGTTAGATAATTCCATTTCTGCTCGGAGCTTTCATTTGTTTCTAACTAAAGTAATATCTGTAACATACGCAGATAATATCGTCTGTTATGTACAGGGCAGTAGGGGAGGTGAAATTGTGTTTACAATATCAACCTACGAGTATTATCTTTATTGTTCGCGCTTATATTTAGGTTATGTAGTTGAAACTTTATTGGGTACTTTAAAATCAAGGTTACGACTTTAGGTATGGTTTCACTCATGTTATAAGAAGTTCTCTAGAATTAGTAACTGCAGCAGTTTCGAGTATTTAATTAAAGGAATATTAAACCGCTTTGTCTCGCTCAATCCTTTTAGGTATACAGGGTGTTAATAAATAACACCAGCAAACTGATAGGAGGTCGTATTCACAGTCGTTTAGTTAAAAAGGTTTGGTAATGCACGCAATAAAAAAAACCTTTTTGGATTTGAACTTAAAAATACGGTTCATTTTCAAGTTAATTTGGCAACGCAAAGAAAGGAATGGATTACCAATAAAAACTAGTCATGTGCAGAGCCGCTGCTGTGTTTATTTTAAGTAAAAATCAATACCTTTTGATGGAGAAGTTAAAGGATACAAACGTATGGTTTGCGATTCGAAGTTTATATAAAATCTTTAAATTGAAATTTAAGTGGTAAATAATTCTTTCACAAAATAAAAATAGAATAGTATTCAAGTATTTTTCTGATCTAAATATACGATGATGGTACAATTTTCAAATCCTTAATTTCTTATTTATTTCGGCTGCCGTGCAATCAACGAAATCAGATTTTATTTAACTTTGAGGCAGTGAGGCTGCATAATTATCTAAACAAAAGCGATTTTATTGGTATGTCTCTGTGATTGTTATTATAATTAGAAATAGTTTTACAACACCCAGAAGGCAATTTCTTACAACTTGTTTTAGTAAGAATTTTTGATATCTTGGCAGGTAAATGACGATGCATTCGAAAGCTAACATGTCTGCACGCAACTTTGAAGGCCGATAACTTCCCGCAACTAAAAGACAAATCAACCAAAGGCTTCACTTGAAAAAATATTTGTATAATCACTAAAGGCTCGGGTTTTATGCAAAATGTATATTTTGCATCTTTTAATGTAACGCTCATATTTTTTCATATTTCTCTAACTTTTGTCAATTTTAAGGTAAATTTTAGTATTTTTTTAAATTTTTGGTGTACTACAAAAAGTTTTGCAACGTTTTAATGTGGTTGTTAGATTTTCTTCATGACCTCCCATAGATCTTGATAGACACAGTCTTTCAGTACAGGATTGAGAACGGTGTATTCTGTTTTTTGTGAGTTCAACCCTTATGATTTCAACATGTGACCTAATTCGTAGTTGTATATCCTTGGTAGATCCTACTTTTTATTGGGATTAATGTTGTTATAATTTGTCCATTTTCATAATCTAATCATAATTTCGTCTGCCAGTTCTTCATTGCAGCAGTAAGAAAGTTTATAATATGTTCATCGACTTGATATATCTCTAATGCATATAATGACCAAGAATTTGGCAGAGAATCGAGAGCTTTTGGTAATCAATCCATGCTTCACCAAAGTCTCTTATGTTTAACATTTTGGTAATTATGTCATCTATCCCATCCCATTCAAACAGGACCATACATTTATTTAAATATTTTAAAAACTACAAATGATAAACTCATGATATTTTAGATTTATGTACTATATTGTCCACCATTGTCGATCACCTTTTGCCATTTCTCAGGCATCATGGAAACACCTTGATATAGGCCACGCCCCAAACCATCTTGCAAAACCTCATCAATCCTATTTTTGAGAACATCAAAGTTGGCATATAGAGTACCACTTAGACCAATCTTCAGATTGCCAAAACAGTTGAAATCACATGGCTGTAAGTCTGGCGAATATGGTGGCTGGATCCATGTCTCAATTTGGTTTTGATCAAGCCACTCACGCACCACATTGGCAATGTGTAGACGCGCATTGTCATGAGCGAGAATGGGCTTCTTGATGTGGTGGCTCACCCGGATAGGCCCAAGTTCGCTTCTTGGCTGATTTGGGTGCCGTGTACAATCCTATCCATGACTCATCAATGGCAAGAGTTCTGTTTAGCAATCTTGGGTGGCGTCGATAACGGAGTAGATTATGAAAACACGCATCAATTCTTGCTTGAAGCTGTTCTTCGTTCAGTTTGTGAGGTACCCATTGACACACCAATTTTTTTCATTTTCAAATCAATTGCCAAAATACGGTGTACAGTTGATTGCGCAACTTGACATTCGCGGGCAAGTTCGCGCACAGACCAGCCTCTGTTTTGATGCAAACGATTTTGAATTATCGCCATCACGTCGTCATTTTAAAGTTGAAATCAGTGCAAATCTTTCGTAAACACACTGAATGATGACAGATTCAAAACAAACAAATTGAGGTATAGCGCCCTCTACTGTCTTTGTAATATGCGAGCGAACGCGGTCCTGTTTGAATGGGACTACCGACACTTGTACTACTGACAACAACTGGGAGGATACTAACTCTGTTAAGCAAGATCTGTATATTCGCTTATTTTTCCGTTTTTCCTAAGATTTGATTATTGGAATGAGCTATGTCTAGGAAGATGTCTTCATTCTTTTGTCTGTCAATTATCGTAATGTGGGGTTTGTTGTTTATTATTTACATGTCTGTGATTATTGTTCCCAGTACAAGTTTTGGTGAATGGTAAATAATCAGTACCTGTCACTCAAGGACCTGCTGAGGTGATACGCCGTATTGTCTGCGGCTGTTCTTGGCACTTTTGAATCTTATTTATTTATTTATTTAAAAAATTTTTAAATAAAATATGAAAGTATGAAATAAAATACTTTTGCCTAAACAAGGCTTGTATGAAAAGACTGTTCTGTATCTACATTTTCCAATTCATTAGCAAACAGCCCCATCTGTTGATAGCCTTTAACACTGTGTTAAAATCTCATCAGAAATATTGATACCTTCGAAAATATTGACGATTCATTATTTTAGTCATTTAGCGTCTGTCAAACAGAACATGGCTTAGTAGATCAAAGTATTGGCGAAAAGTGTTTTCAAAAAAATGATAAATATAATTTTTTTTATTTGGTACGAACTTTTTAGTGGTCACTATATTACAAATGTCTTTTAAATGTAAAATTAAGTCCAAATGGGTAGAACAAAAAAACGGTATTAGTTCAAGAAATAGGATTTTGATACAAGGACACAGCATAAAAAATATGAAAAGATGCCTTCATATACAGGTTGTTTCCGAATTCGACCATTAAATTTTAACCGTGTACTCTTTGGCTCAAATTAAGTTGGAAATCTTAATCTTATACCTGATCTTGTCAATTTATTTCATGATTTATTAATCCCTTAATGTATACTTGCAACCTATCAAGAGCGTTCTCAGACATTCCGGCAATGTGTAGCGTTCTATATTATCCCTTGATGAACCGGCCCTTAAGGCCATCCCTTGTAACCATCAGTCTACCGCAGGCATCAGAAATACCTTTTATTTATATGTTTTAAAAATTAATTCGCAGTTTCCTTTTAAGTGGTTTCGTGTTAATGTTTAACTTTGTTAACGGTTTTGTGAGGGTGGGTGGCGCTATCGTGCTTCCTTCCCTACCACAATTTCCGGTAGTGAATAACAATATACAACGAGCTAAATAGGAAGAACCTGTGAAGGGTTATCTCATAACAAAAGCTCTAATATGTCCTGAAAGAGCAAACTCGAGCGAAATTTTCTAGTGAAAATAGGTATTTCTCATTTCTTTTATTAATAGTACATACCATACAAAGAGGAATTTGTGCTTTATTTGGTTGTATTTTCAAGAATTTCATTCGTTTAAAATATTTTCATTATTTACAAAAAAGTCAATTTATATAAAATCAAGTTCGGATGGTATGAATGTAAAAATGAATTCAAAGGTTTTATATTAAATTCTAACAATAAAGAAAGTCGGGTACTAGATAATTTTACTGTATTTGATATATTTGCTTGAAAAATTCTTCATTAAAATGCACACTTCCTTTGTCTAGCTTGTAACTTCCATGTATATATTGCAATAATTAGTATACATGTATGAAAATTATATTTTTTAATAGTAGAGAGCCATGATAAAGACAGGAAACTGCAATTCATGTAAGTGTCACCTGATATCCCGCTCATGTGGCAATAATAAGTGCAAGTAGTCTAAATAGTATAATTTTAAAGTAAGACAGATAAAAATAACGTCATCTTCTATCTCTATCTAGATGATAAAACTCCTTGCTATATTTTATCTTATCTCAGATTAAATTTAATTGACTTATCTGCTATCTTATTAGCTAGATAACAAGTAGTTAATCTAAGATAATTTTATTCTCAACTTAGTGGTGGAATTTCGAGAGGACTCTCGTGTCCGATTAGGAGTCCGGAGGAGCCCTCCTGTCGTTTTGGTGTGGGAGTCTAGAGAGGAACCCCCCTTTCTTTATTTCTTATCTTAAGCAACAGGTTTTGTACATTATCTATCGTCTTTAGCTAGATAACTTTGAGATTTATTATCTTTTATCTTATCTTTTTAAGTCGTTATCCTTATCTAGATAATCTATATATTATCTATGTATACCTTTGTTGATAACAAATGACATAATACCCTAGTTTAGTTATTCTTTATGTACTCGTTATAATACAATATCAATCGATACTGTACACTCGTGACATGTTTATTAAACTTCTATAGTAAATTATTCATAAAACATTAGGAAAAGTTTGTAATTGCAAATACGATGCGATGATAGCAAACACAATGTGATAAAAATAAAATATTAAAATGTAATTTGCAAACTTTTATTTCAAAAATCAAAATAATAATAACAAAAGGTAATTTTCACAAATACATGGCATTTGATTACATATTTTGTTGTTTACAACATCTATCTATGCTAAAGTTTATATTTAGATTCTAAATGCGTTCATAACTACAGTTGGAACCACAAAAGAAAAGCTTTACGTCATCAATGTATGGGTCTAGCTAAGACAAATTGTCTAGTCTTTTATATGAACAGCATTGATACGTCAGACAGAGATAAAAATCAGTGCTGTTGTCATTTGCATTTAGTTGCTCAAATGACTAGTGTAGTTACTAGGACGTCATCGAACGTCACATTTGGAAACTGTGTAGCAATTTTAACTTTCGGATTTTTAATTTAGTTAAACGCGAGTCCTCGAGATCCTTTTCAAATTCTGAAGGAACGTGAGAACCTCTTGCTCTTAAAAAACAGGGATGCCACGCTCTTTATTTATGGAAAAAGAGAGAAAACCAAAAATCTAATCATAAATGGGGAAAGATACTTCCAAATTTTCAGTAAATAAAAAGAACAAAACACATTATAATATTATTAGAATAATAAAAAATAATAACTCTTGAAGGCCTTCACAACAAAGTTACTGTATTAAAGAAATTTTTCGAAAACTGTATCCGATTATGGTAAATTTGAATGTACAAAAAAATTATTGGTTAACTGTATTGAATAAAATGAATAAAATTCCTAATCTCGTTAATATTGAAACTGCTTCAAAGAAGCAAAATGTGGAAAAGAGCAATAATTAGTATTAATAAAAAAGATTCTGGGACAATAATTGATCAGTCTAATTCATGAAACCCTTGTTTGAAGTTCCACAGAACAAGATGGCGACGGCCTACGCCCTTATAATCTTCACAACGAAGTTCCAGCCAGAAAGTATATAACAGATAATTGGCAGGAAAACGATAATTTGCTGCACGATAAACGGAAAAAGGAAAGCAGGAAGACAATCCTATAGAAATAATCAAAGAGTTATACAAAATAAATCGGAAAGCAAAATTAATTCACCTGAAGTTCCAATATAACACCGCACAATAAACGTGTGGTTGCGATGAAAGACGGAACGGAAAAGGGCTCAGTACCCACAGGGTTGATAAAGTAACGCACGCGCTGTCATTTCGTAATGTAATTTTAATCAATAGGTATCACCACTAAAGGGACTGAGTGGAGATATAATAATTTAATAAAAAAGGGGAGCAACTGAGGTAAAAATGTATATATCAAAAAAGATTTTTAGATAATAAAAGAAATGATAAAATACGGAATCAATCAATAGAAATCCAACTGAGGAGATTATTGAAATCTAAACAAAAGTAGTTATTTGATTTAAGACAATGTACAGAGTATTTAAAAATAAAAATCTGTTAGAACGTAACAACTGGCATGACGTTGTGTTTTGATATCGTGGATTACTCTTTTAATTTATTAGTTTCCAATCAATCAATAAAAACAGTTCTTTTCAGAACTAATTTACAGTTTTACGCATTGTTTTATTGTATGTTTGCGTTTCCGTTACAATACCTGTAAAAGGGAAAGGACAGCACTCGCTTTTAAATTCCTTAAATTCCATACACTACATAAATCAAAAAATTCGATTTCACCTAGTATCTTCTAATCAAAACTACAATTCCGTTTATAAATACACGTAGTTGGACTGTATTAGAATTTCACACAATTAGTGGTAACAAACTGAATCTACCTTAATAGGTCCGTTAAAGACAATCATAAACCTCATACAACAAACACAACTGTAGGCCGTTATTAGAAGCCAACCTATTCAATTATATTTTAATCTACAAATAGTCTATTGAAACTGTACTTGACAATGTCATGGTGAACAACTTTATAATGATCTCCAAATGAAACTAAATGCAATTCTGTTTTGTTTTAATGGTAGATAAGCGAGACTAACAAGTTAATTAAAAACAAATCTAATGGAATTTCTCGTTAACAACAGATCCCGCATAGGTTTCTCATCTGCATGCATTGAGAGAAGTATCACTTCCACATCCAAAACTAGGTAATTTGTATCCAACTGAAAAATTGTGTGAAAGATTTGCCTACATTATAATATCTAGTATGTTCAATAAGCCTCTGATACTGACAATTTGTAAATAAAAGCAAATAAAATTTCAGTTCATAAACTCTAAATTTTTCTTTTTGTCTAGCTCTGTTTACTTACACTTTTATTCTATCAACTTTTGTTTCATTACGGAAATAACTCTCAATTATAAACCTTTTTGTTCAAATGTGAAAACAACAATTACAGTATATAAACTCAAAATATCAAATTAGTATGACAACTGAATAAGATGATTATAAATTTAGATTATGCATCAAGTAAAGGCAGACCTATTATAAGTCATGCCCATGACTTTCTCCAAAAAGTTTCATTTCGAAACCCCGATTATCATTTCAAAGCGCTTTAAAAATTGTTCTTTCCCACGAGAGCTTCATTTTCCTTCAAATCTGATAAAAAAAATTAATTGAAGATCAATTGTAAATACATTGCTTGCATAAAATTAGTTTCTCATCGTTTTTCATTAAACAAATTTTTAATATTTACTCTGCTTACAAAATTATAACATTTGTTATGCAAATTTATTCTCTTTCAAGAAAACACTCCAGTTATGAAGTGCTAAACTAACAGGCTGATAAATTGGTTTAATTTGATAAAATGCAGATTTTCATTAAAAGTGTCTTACAAATTATTTCAAAAATAATTTATTTAAAAAATAATCAAAATCGGCTGAAATAGGAAAGTGTCATTAACTAGAACCTAAAAACGCTTTCAAGAATTCAGGAAATAATCTGATTATTATTCCAACTTTATTTGATATTAACGGCATTTAATAAATAATTTTAAAATTCATTTTATAACTAGCAGTTATTGAGATTATGATCATATCCATACTGATGTACACCACTTTTCTTCCATAAAGTTTGTAAGAAGGTGAAACGAAGTAATTACGTTTAAAAATTTTAAAGGATGCTTCGAACTTTTCGTATTCCCACGTCGATAGTTTAATCGCATTGATTTCTGAACTCAAACTGCCTAGTAGATTTGAAACTTCCTAAAGATTTGTTCAGTGGGTTTCAAGGGGTGTATGTTACAGTTTTAGTCCTTGTAACAGCAGACAAATTGTTAGTACGTTAAATTGAGTCAGTGAATTCGAAAACCCAAGACTTCTTAATTGTGTAGTGAATTTCAATAAAACCTGTTGTTTATTCATTCTGTTTAATAAAGGAAACTAATATTCAGCCGTTGATTGTATTCCGGTTTAGCTAAACGAATTAACTAAATTATCTATAAAACAGTTCAATACGAAAACATTTGTAGGAACTCTACATCGAAATTTCAGTTCAGACAAATTACAGTACATAAAGTGCATAAAATTATTAACAAAATGCATCAAAAAAGCAGTACAGACGGTATTTGCAGTAGATATAATCAAAAATGTAATGCCCATGATAGGATATACAATACTCAAAATAATAAATCGTTTGTTTGAGACTAGAAAATTTCCACAACTATGGAAAAGGATTTGAAAAACGCCACTCAGGCAAAACAGTTCGCTAAATGGAAAGCGAATATAGAAAAGAAACGTAAAGTCTTCTTAGATCTGCAAAAGAGCGTTTGAAACAATGCATAAGAAAGTTTTTGCTAAAGAAAATAGAAAGATCAATGGAATGGCATAAAACGGTTCAAGAGTAATTTAATTGATATAGATTTACCAGATTTAATGAAATATGTTCGCCAAAAAATATGCGATCTAGGTGTGCCACAATGGTCAATTCTGGGCCCCATTCTGTTTATATTGTACATAAACGACATTATTTCTACTCTGGGATTTTATGAAATAAACCTCTTTGTGGATAATATCTTAATTGCAGCAGCAGACGAAAACATCAGCAAAGCTATACAGAGGGTTAAGTCCGACCTCCATGAACTATCGCGATGGCTATAGCAAAATAAGTTAAAACTTAACGTCTCAAAAACTAAAACAATGGTAATATTTATTAAGCAAAAATATTTTAGATAACGTATTTTTAATTTTGAAAAAGCTTGTCTTGAGTTGGAATTAAGGCAAAATTAAACTGTCCGATTTGGCTTAATTTGCTTTAATTGCAAATTCATCGCCTTATACTTTCAAACGCATTCTGGAGCATTACCGGTGTAACAGGAGCACATTCTTCAGCAATACGATCTCTTACTTTTGGTCATGTTTGTATAGGATTCTTAAAAATCCTGTTTTTCAAGAAAGGGAAAACAAGACAGTTCAGGATAGTTAAAATCGATGACCTCGGTATCAATGCAGGATTACAACGCAGAGTAATAAGCCGATCTGTAAAGAACTGCAGCAAATAATAGTTGTTTCGGGAGTCGTGTGAGTCGTGGAAGAGGCCTCGTAGGAAAAGAAAGTCAGGTCCAAAAGATCGTTATTTTAACCGTATAGAATGCGCCTATTAAAATCTGCGGACAATAATTCCTGATAAGACTGCAATTTATCATTATTATGATGCACGCTTCCCTTTTCCGGACCAGCAATTTCTTAACATATTAAAGAAACTCGCTTCCAAAAATGCATGCCGGGGGTCTGGTAGCAAAATTCTTCCATACATGTTCATTCACTATTTACGAGAACGCCATTTCAAAAGTAAGATTCGATTCCGAACATTTTGTGCTCTTAGGAGAATACCATGATGAAAACAAACAATAACGAAATAAAAAAATAATAATTAATCAAATGCCAAATATCGACACATTATTTTGGCAATTATTAAATATGCGAATCAATCAAAGACAAAATTACATTAAAAATACGTTCATAGTCACGTCTTATCTAAAATTTTTTTGCTGATGTAGTATATTGTTAACGTCGTTAAAAATTCAGAAAAAAGTGAAAAATCGCCAGAGCTTCCATTGCATGTTTGAATAAAATAACATACCAGTGGATGCCACGTCAAAGTGGCGTTTCTTTTCGATTTTATTACTATAAAATTAAATTCTTTGTGTTAAATTTGCAGTTAGGTTAGATGTTCAACGTGATTTTCATAGATATTTGCAAGGCTACGTCAAAATTGGCGTTGTTATTTTATTCCAACAATGCGATGAAACCTCTGACAGATTTGACGTTTTCAAAACATGAAGAACAGATCTTTTTTGTAGAAAAATAAATAGCCAATCTAATTATGGTACCAAGATTTAAAAAAAGTTTACAAGGAAAGAGCTAGAAAGAAAAATCCAAGCAGTCTGTGGTGCATTGGCTAAACTAATAACAAAAGACTGATTAATGTAGAACGGTGATGTAGAAAGAAGAGTTCTTAGGTTATTCCTTTTAGGGTTCCTAGTTTCCTTAATATTTGGAAAATTGAAAAAACCGAACTTGCTTCCCAAATACATACATCCTATCAGTTTGGCAAGCAAATCTAGAGACACCCCATATAATTACAATTATGTAATTCAAGACTATACTTAGGAGCAAAGAAAAACAACAGAAAGTTACAAGAATCAATGCAATTCAACGTTCTTATGGGTGTTACTGTTACATTTACAAAAAGTTATGCAAGTCAACGATAATCTCTTGCAACTTTTCGTAATTCAGAGCATTGTACATTTGCAAGAGTTAATGAAGTCGAAACATACTGATAGTTTCTCTTCAAAATTTAATTTGTTGGCATTTTTCCATATTCACGCTTAAACTAAAGCTCTTTGTATGTATATATTGCGGTGGTATGTGGTTAGAGAAATGCAAAATCAAAAGTACACATAAGTTATCACACCACACACGTTTAGCGCCAAGGAATAAAATTTAAATTTGCTCATTGTAATTTTGATTAATTTATCTCAGGTGTGTCAATGGTTCCCTTGTTGATTTGTTAATCAAATAATTTACAAACAAAATCCGTAATGAAATAAAGACATTGTAAAAAAATTAAATTAATTATTAAAAACTTAGCTTATCCTTGGCCTTGGGGTTGCTAAAACTTCAGGTTGATTATTATAACTGCATGGTTGAATTTCTAGGTGATGCACAACATATTGATTGAATTACCGATAAATAAAATAAATTGTAAGAGAGGCCATCTAAGCCACTGGTCTAAGTTAGATAGTTTTAATTATTAATTTTACTTTTACTTATCTCTTGTAAAAAAGGCACGATTTTTGAGAAAATCAGTTATCTATCTAGACGCTTTTTATAAGGAAGTGCCTCGTACATTCGAATTAATAAACAGTTAGCTATTACTTGTCTGCATTTTTTTAGTTTTAAAGCCGTTAGCGCACTACGTACATGCACAGGCACGTATTAAGCGCCGTTCTTATGAATTCTTTTCGTAAGATATTCAAAAAACTTTAAACTGCCATACGACTTTTTTTGTTCTTGTTTGTTTCAATAGTAATAGAGGTTTTACCTCCTGAAATTATGTGCACTATTTCCAATACACCCTGTATAGTTGATATTTAATTCATAAGGTAATGTAGACAAGTTAAATATAGTAAGTGAATTATAAATAAAGCCATATATCTTAGCTAATCAATGTTGTAGTATCAACAAATAATTGAAATTGAGCAAATGTCGATCTGGGGACACCCTGTATATTACAAGAACTTTGTCATACCGCAATCACAACTTAACGCCACAGAAAATTATCCCTACTCACGCTATTTTCATGAAAGAAAGAGAAATTAACATTAACAAAATGTTAAATCCATTCTGTATATCTTAGCAGTATTTGATTTAATGCCTTTTTTGCATTGTAAATGGAGAAAAATATTATATAAAGAAAGAAAAATATATATATATATATATATATATTTATATTTATTGCAAATGCGTTCGTTATAACAGTTCGCTTGGAGAAATTCTGGAAAGCCCTGCACAAGCACTCACACGATAGCACAAAGTTCAGGATAACGACATAATGATCGCGAACTTGACATTATATCGTGCATACCCAGGTAATACCGCATAGAAGGATTTTCTCCCGTACTATCTAGAATTAAGTCAACAAAGATAATTAATTTATTAATTTATTGGTAATTTAATTATAAACGTGACGAATTAATGCAAATGTTAGGTTGCAAGAGTATACTTTCAAAAATCAAAATGTCTGTACACATCGCGACGTTTAAACAGTGCTTGCGTGATAACACGAAAACATAGGCTTGGCAATTGCAGGTAGCCTGTTTAGAAATTTATTTTTAACTAATAATTCCTTTGTCTAGACGTTCTTTTTTATGTCTACTGCATGCGAGATGAATATTTTCAGAAAATGAGGAATAGGTGCGGCAGTCATTTATTCCCGACACTTTTAACCGCAACTTTAGTTACCATAAGCTAGTTAATATTTTATATTCTAAGCATATCCTCCTATACGTAGCTTAATAAGGGAACAAATGAAAATTTTTGATTTTATTAATATAAATCTTTTCGCGGTTTATTTTATCATCTGTAACATACGATTATAGGTCTAGAAGAAAAGTGTTCAAATAGGTTGATATTTTAATATTTAATACTTGTTTAAATTACTGTAATGTAATAATTAATAAAATATTATTCAGAGCCGGAAAAATAACTGCTGAACTGCAAATTACGAGGATAATCCGATAGCTGAAGAATTATAAAATAGGATGATAGCTCCAGCGCTCATTGAATCCAGTGACAAAGAGCGTTGGGTTACAAAGGATGTCCGTAACTTCTTTTTCTTTCTTACTAAGAAGAAATCTCAGCTGTTTGTGAAAAAGTTGTTGCTACACATTATCGTTAATTACATCTCTTTTAGGTCATGTATATATAGGATGTTGTTTAATAATACCGCTGAATAAATCTAAATACTTAATTTGCTTTACCCATTCAAGAAATTTCTTTGAGCGAATCTTGTTGTACACTACGTGATCCTTGTACACCATAATTTATTTTGGTACTTTGTTTTAATGTCCACAATTATTTCTAAGTTAAAGGCTCTTAAGAGTTAACTACTTTCACACGGCGTTCATTTGTAACAAAACAACTTAAATTTTTCCTTATGTAGGTTACTTGCAATAATTATTAACTCCAGTTAAGTAAGGTAAGATCTAGATTTAAATTGTGTGTTTTTCATTAATATTCTGAATAAGCAAAACAATAAACTTAGAAAAGAAAAGAAATGTAGAAAGTGGTCAGCGTTAATGTTCGAGTGAGTTTCACGAAACATTGGTTTATATACCTCTCCGGTTTTTCAGATGTAAAGCGTGGATAAATCTACATCAAATGTATAAATCTACAGGTTTAAAGGGAGCTTTTTGTGAAATATATCTTCAGTATTTTAAGTACTCTTCGTCAGTGGCGTACAAAACCTTTACTTGTAGAAAGACTTTTAGCTCGTAATTTACGACTTCTGAATATCTCTCTAGAAATGTTTCCTTCGAAGGTATAAAAAGGAATATTGCAAGCTCCAGTCATTCTTTTTTACATTAACAACATTTACGTTATAAGTATAATATTAAAAAGTCTGAAAACTGACGAATAATTACAGAAAACTAAATTGAGTACAACATCATTGTAAAAATTATTTTTAATTTGTTTCAGAAATAGTTACTTTGGTTTCTAAATAAAAAAAAACAGAGAAATATAAGAATGTTATACAAGGTAGAGAAAATGTATAGGACAAAAATAATAATGAATTGTGAAAGAATGACTGCGTACGCGTACCCAGAAACAAGATTTATTTACAAATAATGTATAGTAGATGTCAAACCATTTTGTCCGATATAGGATTAAACAGCTAGAATCTAAATTCACATTTATTTTCAATCACGTCACACCGAGGGCCGTATTCTTCGTCAGTTCTTAAATGAAGACGCATATTGTAGTAACATAAAGTAACATACAAGCTCCAGACGTGTCACACGAATATTGACCGGACAGCTGAGTTAAATGCTGTTAATATAAGAATCATTTTCGCAAAAAAATCATTAAGTACTTTAGTGATTATTGTAGCTGAGCAGTGTTCTGCAGTTCTCAAACATTTAAACAAATAATATACCTACGGCAATAGAATTATCGAAAAAACCTTTGAGAACTGCTGAACCATGCTAAGCTACAACCAGCTGTAAGTGTATATGATGCTTTTGGGAAAATGACCTTTATGTCAACAGCATTTAACTCAGCTGTCCGGTCGATATTTGCGTGACATGTCTGTAGTTTTTATTTTACTTTATGTTACTACAATATGCATCTTCATTTAAGAACTGGCGAAGAATATAGGCCTCGGTGTGACGTGACTGAAAATAAATATGAATTTAAATTCTAGCTGTTTAATCCTATATCGGACAAAAAGGTTTGACAGTACTTTATATAATTTGTCATGTAAGTAAAGGCCAATGATATTAATTATTTAAAAATTACATCCCGTAAATTCCCTCTTTCCTCGACCTATTCCATTGCACGTGTTAGAATTAGAATGGTTTGTCGACGAGCAGAGAAGACCTTTTTTGATGTAGCTCCGAAGGAAGGAAGCTGGAGGTGACGAGCAATGACAAGCAACAATTTATAACAGAAAAACAAGGGCCTGAACACGTGACTGCAGAGTCTCGCAAATAAATGCAAAGGAAACAGCATATTATAATCTATACCACGGAAGATATGTTATTCTTTCCGTTCAACTCAGATTTTAACACAGCTATTACTCTACTCATATACTCTGTTATTAGTTTTGTCTTTTGTATTTTCTATTCTTGAATTATGATGCTGTCATACAGTTTTTTTAATACCACTAACATATTTGTCCACTTCAAATTTCATATGGACAGCATCGCTGAACTTCTTTACTATGGTTAACGGCTGTTGTGATTTTTGTCGATGTTTGTCTAGAAGTTTTAAATCATATATCATAATAGGTGGTTCAGGAGCTTCTTTTTGACAACCTGACTGTAATCGATTTAATTCTTGGGATAACAATATCTGTGATATAGCGAATTGATTGTTATTTTTGATGTGATGGAGTCTGTTCAGGTTTTAAAGTCTAGCTAGGTTATTCCAACATTCTATTATTCTTTGGCAGATCTTTATTATTATTATTATTATTTTATTAAACACAGATTTTTCGAATATACTGTACAGTGGATGTTATCCAAAATAGTTAGGAAGTTTTTAAGTTGCAAGTATGACTTCTGTATTTCATTATCATTATTATTTTTAACGTATCATTGTCTTTATTGTATAGTTTGTATAGTTAGTTGCTTAGTTATCGTTATTGTCATCGTTATCTTTATCCTTAACCATAATAAAGGGATAAACCTGGCAGCAGGGAACCACCCATGAGTATGGAGCCACCTAGGAATACTGATGAGAACGGTTCCTGTGTGGGGAGCGCCAATGCACATCTGGAGTCGGTGCTGGACAGGTCAGTATGCGGGACACCGACCCTGTGATGCTGAGAAGGCGGGCTCACAGGATGCAAAATGCTACAATCTCAAACAATATCGCAGCAGACACACCTATAGGCGATGAACCACCTCTGCCAACTTCGCCACATGTCTTGCAACCGCAAGATATTGAAGTAGTTGTTACTGTAAGGGAAGGCCAAAACAAACGTACTAAATGAACGAGACAATTAAATATAGATATGATGCGTTCGTTTTATTATGTTAATAAACGAAGAGATGATCCGCTGCCAGGTTCACAAGTTATTTAAGCACATACATTCAGAGCTACGGTTAACGGTACAAGATATAGCGGACAGGAAAATGCTTTAGCAAACTGATGAGACATCCACAAATGTTCCCGCGGTACCTCGCAGAAGAGAATACGTACTTTATCTATAAAAAAGGCAATAGATATCCTCGAAATTACAATGTAATCACATGTCTATTGGTCATACATAAATTACTCACTTTTTTAATCAACATGTATATCTACAACCATTGTTCGGCCAACCGAATCATAACTGACGGGCCATTAGGATGCCAAGAACAATTGATAATAGATTCAATGTCTCTAAACAAGCACGGGTTAAGCATAGGAATCTGCACACCCGTTACTCTGATTACTCTAAAGCTATTCCATCCCACATAAATGGCTGCTATATGTCCTTGAACCATATAAAATATCTCCTCACATTCGGTCATCACTGAAATATATGATGGGAGAATGGAAGATCTGTTTCCAGTTGAACGGCAACTCCTTGGGGAAAAAATAGAGATTATGAAAGCCTCTATAGTGCTTACTGAGCAACTCCCGTTTAGGTTTTCTGCTTAATCAACACATAAATAAAATATGGTCGATCAAAAACTATTTAATACAACTAAAATATTTAGCAATAGCATCCATATGGAGTTTGGACTAGAAAAGTGCGCCATAGACTCACTAGTTAAAGGGAGCACTGCATATCAAGAGGATAAAGTATTAAGGAATTTCGGAATTTCAGAATTTCAACTGCAAGATTCACATAACTATCATGCCATGCAGCAATACCGCGGACTAACCCATTCTTCTCTTAAAATATAATATTAGAAAAAGTACAAGACTCGTTTAAATAAGTTAATGAGCACAAAACTAAATTTGAGAAATCTAATCACAGCCATCCTGGTGGGCAGTGCTTTCTTTAATCTATAGTTTTGGAATTGTGAAATGGAGCAGCATTGATTTGAACGAATTAGACTCATTGGAAGAACCTTAGTTAAAGTTCGAATGCTCCATCCAAATCCAGTCAGAGAGCGTCAATATTTACCAAGAAGAGAAGGAGGGCGGGGACTATTCAACATAGCACAATTATGTAAAAACTGAGTGGCCAAGATGAGATAACCCCTTCTGATTAATCGTATTGAATTTATACGACCAACCAAATTCGAGATTTCAGAAGTTCAACTAAGATTAATAAACTTATAGTGGCTTCTATGCAACGTAACGTAATACAAAATCAACAGATCTTAAAATTGAACAAAATATTTTTTTCTAGTCAGTACAAATAAAAACATACTCTCAATACATCAGTTTATTAGAATATATGACAAAAAGATAAAATCTTGACCTTGAAAGTTAACAATCGTACAACAAAGTATAAGAAAGAAATTGCCCAAGACTATTAACAAGTATTTACGATAAATTAAAATTTGTTAGAATTTTCCAAAGAAATCGTTAGGTTAATTAATGTGGAAGTTCTAATTCCGGTTAAAAGTTCTAATTTCACTACGCCACTGCCACTAAAGTAAGAGAGGTAGCTTCTGAATGGGGAGACCATATAGCGTGACGGTCGTGGGAGAAGTAAGCATTTCCCCCTTTTTTCTTTCACAAGCTACTAAGAACGCGACATAAAAGACCTGGTCGACCTGAAAGATAATAAAATTACGAAGAAACAAAATAAAACCATCCGCTTCATCACATGTATCAGATTTAATCCTAGCTTTAGCTTTATTATCAGATTTAAGTCTTTCATTTAGTTATGACGAATTTGCAGATATGGTGTTAGGCTAGATTCAAACACGAACTGAAATTGTTTCAATATTTTATCTTTGATTGGTGGTTCGGTTTTATTGGATTTAATCGAATGTTGGGACGGAGCGTGACTTTAGGCTTCCGTACAGGATTTGGACTGTACCGTTCACGATCACAAATCTTGAGCTAAATACATTGAATTACCCAGTTATTATAACTCGAAACGTTGCGGCCTCTAGTGCTCATATTAATATCTAGCATTTTTTATTCACTCTAGGTTATCCGAATAAAAAAATTTATTACAGTAATTTACAGGATTTACAGGATTTCGTTTATTGTATTATAGGTTTCTAGCTTTAAGAATGTATTTAGATACATATTGAAGATTAAAGAATCTAAAGTCCAAGCTTGCTTTGGAAAATATGAATTTTAGTTTAAAGCATAGTGAATAAAATAAGTATTTAATGTGTTATAGAAGTTATGACTTATGAGTTTTGTAAGTGAGACACTTGAAATATTATTTTACATACTCAATGTACGCCATACAAGATTATAATTTTTGATATTATTTAAAAGGTTTAATCCAAAAAGTTGGATTAGTAAAAATCACTCCCAATCAGTACAAGTAAGCTTGCACCTTGGTAAAAACAAATTTTCTAATCAAGGTTTAATGTACATTGAAAAGTTTGGAACATATTACGTAACCATGTTTAATGTCTGAATCTGTGAGAGTGTAAAGGTTGTAAAAAATTTAACAAAGTCCTCCTCATAGATTTACTATTAAGTAATTGTGTTACATGTTTCGGAGTAAATACCCATCTTCAGACTTGACATTATGTAGAAAAACTAAGGAAAAACAGGCCCGTCGTAAGCGGGCGTGCAGGGCGTGCACTGCACGCGGGCGGCACGTTTAGGGGGGCGACAGATACAGCGAGCTCGTCATGTTCATACTTATTCTCATTGATCAGTACAGCATCATGAAAGACGTTTACTTGTTATGACAATAGTTTTTTATTTTTGTACATTTATAGCATGCATTGTCTCGCAATTATTATTTTTAAATTATCAAAGCCAGTTGATTGTGGGATAGTGTACCAATACCAAACAAAAAATGATCGCAAATTGACATCAATAACGATTTTCTCTCCGCTAGAGGAGCTGTTGATCTACATTAAATGTGACAAGTTTACACGCCAGTATTGTTAAATGGAGGGAAGGAACCAAGCCAACTGCCTTCAAAGCGAGAGAAGTTCAGCGCACCCTGAAGGAGAAAGTCGCTAGTTCTGCGGGATTAAAATTGCTTCTAATGATTTCCATCTTATTATGGACAAAATTTTAGCGGGACATAATGGAGTTACCACATATTTCGACAACATTATAATTTTATAGTCGAACCTTATCAGAATGTTATAAGAACTTTCTTGCCTGCCTCGATAGATTGCAAGAGTACGATTTACATCTAAACAAAGAAAAGTGCGAATTTTTCAAGACTAAAGTCCAATGGGAAAGGAAAAATTTCAAAAGATCCGGCATAAATGCAGCAAGACCATAAAATCAAGAAGATGTCAAGAGATTCTTAGGAATGGTGACTTACTATGCAAAATTCATTCCGAAAGTTTCAACACTGACTTATCCTTTGAGATTACTTCTACAGAAACATCACAAATTCTTCTAGTCCTCGAAATGTGAAGCAGCACTCATAAAACTGAAAACGGAAATTGCCAGTGAGAGAGTTTTGACACCATTTAACCCAATTACAGTAGCATGTGACGCATCTACAACTGGAGTGACAGGAGTTCTTTTTTACAAAGACGGAGTTGAAAAGGTTATTGCATTCACATCAAGATCATTGACCAAAACCGAGCCAGCTCAACAGGGAAGCTCTGGCAATTGTACTTGCTTTAACGGTATAGCAGAACGTAATGTCCAAACCTTCAAACAGAAACTAAAAGCCATGTTAACTTCTACCCTACCTATACAAAAGAAAGTTCAAGAAATCCTACGACGTTACAGATCAACGCCTCTAGTTCGTGGTCCCCATCAGAACTATAGTCAAAAAGAAGAATACGTATTAAAGCCGTTAACAAAATTACATCCTGCCAAAAAGCCAACATGGAGGCTTGGGACTATAACCCTTAAGTTCGGGAAGCTCCACTACCATGTGAACCTCGATAGTGAGGGCTACTGTCTGAAAAGACACTATTATTAATTGCTGCGGTTCACCGTCAATAATCCTCAACCAAAGAAAGTGACGTTTTCTCCGCTTCCACCGCTTACCGTCCCATTGACCTTACGTATGGACAAATCAGACCAGCTCCAACCGCAACAGGCAGAAGTACCAGAGGGCCAGCCATTCCCTCAACCAATTCCGAGACACCTCCTACGATGCTGTATACTATACAGGGTGTTCAAATATGACTGAATGTCACCTGATTGACAAAGTGCGGCAAATATGCCAAAACTAACCTCTGAGATAATTAATTTTGGGCATATCGGGTTACATAAGCAACATTCTTCTGGTTCACAATCATTAGTTTTTATCACACTAATATATAAGCTGTCAATAAAAAATCTTTAAGAGGCGGCACGTTCAGTCATTAATGAACACATCGTATATCCTAAAATGCTAAATATAATTATGCATTAGTGTACATCAACTAATTATTAACTTTCGACACAAGTTTATATGAAGTTATTAAAATTTAAATTTCAAAAAAAAAGTAATTATTAATGCCTTAGTAGAAGCCAAGTCAGGGATAGAGGATGGGGGTTTTTAGTAAAAGGAAAATCAGACCAACTTTAATAAATAAATCTTGTCAACAGCTAACGTTCATCCAACATTACATCAAAACTCAAGCTCAACTTAATTTTTGTTCAGTTCGCAGTTAAATCTATGCCTTAATATTGACTATTGGTATGCTACTAATTCCACACTAGTTTCTAATATTTTGTTTGGATCTCAGTATATTACCATTTCGGTAGTTCTTCATAGATAATTTGTTTTAACCGTGTCTGTTTGTTCTTCAAAAGATATATCGTAAGTATTCCAACACAGTTGTGGCCTCAAAACACTGATGCTGACAAACCAACCATTCTCAAAGTTCAGTTTTTAGGTTTTCTCTAGCACAATAGATGATGACATCTTTACTAACTCAGAACAGAGAAACAATTCAGAGAAATAATTGCCAAATTAAACTAGGGTTTTTCTAACAAATAGTTTCTGATGATTTGAAGAAAATGATTAATGACCTGCTGTTGGTAAAAAATGGTCGTACAATATCTAAAGATCAAAAGATTTCATAAAAAAAATCACTTTGTATTTTTTCATTTCTAAAAGTCCGTACGAAGATTACTACAGAGTATAGGGATCTTGGTTTTCCTGATTATCTGCTCTTGACAGAAAACTGTCTACCAAGAAATTAATTTTACCCCTTTCTAAAAAGCGCCAAGAAATTACTTCGATCATGCAATTTCCAGAAGTATAATTTTTATTTTTTGCTTTTTGTATTCGTCTTGTCCTTTTAGTAAACATCTTCAGAACTGTCTTCTTTAAAAGTGATGGCTGAGTAATCTTTCTTGGTAGACAGCTTCTAGTTATGTTTATTGGAGATTTGTATGATGGAAGGACTAAGAGCTGTTGTTAGCCTCGTTGATGAGAGCAGAAAAAGGATGTAGAAGATAAGGTCGTTTTGCTGAGCATAGCAGATTTGTTTAATTTAAGCCCTATAAAACTCTAACTGTAGAACTTACACCGAGGAAAAAATCTATTTCTTGTACAGTTTCGAGTCATCTAATTTTGTAAAGCTTATTAACATGAAAGGTTTAATAAAAGGGACTATACTAGAGAATAATTATTTTTGTTCTTCTATTTGTCCACATACCTTGATATTAATAACTTTATTTTCGTAGCAATATCATCATGATAGCAAAGAATCTAACTCTCAATACAAATAATAAACAAAGAGAATAATAGTTACATCAAAATACTATCCTGAACTTCCAGCATTTGATTTAATTGAGCACTAGAGCTGAATGTTTCAGAACCAGGGCATCTACCAACGTTTTCTGTTGTAATCTCAAAATTTAACTTTGAAATTGGGGTCAGAATTAAATTCTGTGACTATAAAACCTTTTCTAAATTCTTTCCCTACCTTTTCTGTAATAACAGAGCTGACAAAATGACAACTTTTCAAAATTTAATGAATACTTGAAGAATAATTTGTATAATTTGGTAACGATTGTAGACTTCAAAATTGCAGCGATTTTAAAATTGAGATAATTGTGGATTTCTATAAAATCCAATTATTGGTGTTAGACAAGACCTTCATTATTAATTATTAATCTTCTCAGAAAACGCCACTTAAACAGGCATTTTGTTATTACTTCAATCAAAATCAACAAGTACCTTCAGCACTTCCCCCAATTTAAAGATCTTCAATGATGAAAACACACAACCAATTTAGTGCTAAACTTACTTAACTACAAGCTGCTACCATAGATTTTATTTTTCCAAATTTTATTAATTTTTCTTGAACCCTAACAAACAAATATTGAGTAAATCAAATAACGCCTGCCATAATGGGTATGTCACGAAACCATTAGTTATCCCGAACGAATATTATAAAACATTCAAAAACTCAATAAATTCATATTAGCTAAAACACCTGGGAGTACCTTAAATGCTTCTACTTACAGTTTATCAATTTTTAGGAATCAAATTTGCACAAACATCTGAGGTTGCATAATAATAACTTCCGCTATATTTAGCTTCACATTAGGTTATTAACGAGACATATTTTACATGTGAAATTATAACGATTCGTTTCACAATTTTACATTTAAGTATTTGTTAAATTTAACACCGCTTTAAATTATTTTTTCCGTGTTCTTCTCTTTTTTAGACCTTGAGACTTTTTAATAAGATAATAATCAAGAACAAATAAAAAAGAAACTTAGTATCACTAACCTTGGAAGTTTAAATACGAATATAAAAAGAATGAAATTTATAGTAAAAACTTTTAACGAGTAAGAAAGTTGATTGTCGAAATAGTAATTGTAACAAAAATAATAGTGTAGGAAGATTGACTTCGACACTGTAATTAAAATTAACTAGATTGTTTACAATTTGCATCTAACAATAAAAATTTATAAAGCTTTGACTTAAAATTCTAACCGTAAACACTTTGCTATTGTGCAGTTGAATCATCATTAACCCGCGTACACAGAATAGAGGTAAACTGACGTGGGAGCTCTGTTTATCGTGATCAGCATGAATAGCAATTTTCTACTATTAACCTTAGCACGGTTTTAGAAGGTAGGGGTGAAGAAGAACATTTATAAATATTTCCGAGATGATACGGTGGTGTTTCGTATGATAATAAGATTGAATTACAGTCATCGTGTTTGTAGGCTGAGGGTTGAACTAGATGTAGAAACCTCTCTAAAAGCGCCTAAGGGAGTCTAGCCTTGGCTACGACCTGCTATATAATTTACTCAGTTTTGCTGGTGAGGAGTTAAGTTCTTCATAAATACACGACCTTTAATGCGGTTGAAATAGTAAATTGCTTAGTGCCGCCCGACTGCGACGATAGATTGCGTGCACGAGTGCGTTCAACTTGATATTTTGAAGAAGTAGCATTCATTAAGGTAAATAAAAGTAAAACCCATATATTTTCCCCTTTTTCAACTTGGCGTACTCGCAAATTCCCTACAGCAAAATCTGTAAAGTTTGTCGAGTTTTTTGTGAGAGCTTTCGACGTTGGTTTGAATTGAAAAACGAGTAAGGCACCTACCTACTATTTTCTCATTGATTTTAAGATTGGCATCTGTGTAGAAATTATGCTTTTCTTGAAATTCTTACCCCAAGCGAATCTAGAATTATTTTGTCACAGAAATTCTCTTACTCGATAATTAATTCAGTTCGTAATTCTAGTGACTCACTTTATGTTAACAAAAACATGTAGCGTTCACCTTTTAATTTAATCTACACAATTACGGGTTTTTAAACGGGCGAAAATGGTCTAGACTCGCCACAAATTAACGCACAGGTAAAAATTGTTGAATGGTCATTAATTATAATTACAGATATGATAGGATACTTTTCTGACCATACATCCATTACGAAGATCACATTAAAATTTTGACTTGGACTGAATTACTCGTTTACATTCACTATAATTACACCTCAGGGCATTCACGATTATAGACCGATATTACAGGAACCTCACGCTATATCGATATAAGCTGACGTGTAAACTTCAAAGTAAATTCGGAAAAAAGAGAATTACAAAAATCACATAAGTAACGAACTGGGGTAGCCCGAGTGAAAATAGTAGAAAAAATTCAGTTTTTCATGATTAAAAAAGTATTGACGTTTGAAATTAGTACAAGTGTTTACAATACTAAAGTAATGTGGTAATTATTTATTATTTTATCTTCTTTAATGCTATTTTATGTAACTCCGTGTCAAGGATAAATTACAATAAAACACCATTCTACTCGATAGAACCTCAATTTATTTGCCTGGCGCGTTTCGTTATTATACACTGTGTTCAGTACTTTAAGGAGTCTTATCAGTCATTATTGACACGATATGACTTGAGTCGATTATTTAACTCTAAAATTATAAACTCGACTGCAATGAAATTCTTTCTCGAATAAATATTATGATAACCAAACACAGCGCTATATATACTCTTACATTTTTATGTCTTGCAGCTAATACAAATATTATGTTTAATTCAGCAGCTAACGTATTCAATTACAATCTAAAATGCCTCATAACCAAAGCTAAAAACTTTTTCAACAATCAACAATCATGAGTGTTTATGTATTACACACATACAGGGTTATTCACGTACGATGATGAACCTGCCTGGTTGTTTTTATGCAAACCAAATTACATTTCCAGAGATCATTTGCACTTTAATTAAATCTTTTAAAACTAATTAGAATGCTCAAGCGAGTATAACTGTCAATTAAGTGATCGTAATAATGAATTTAGGTTATTGAAGAAGATGCTAGAGGTAACGATGATTTTTATTATTCAATAACGTATTACATATAAAGTTAAAAACAATAAGCACAAGTTTATGTACAAAATAATTACCTGAACAAGAATGAAATTAAGTAATTGCTAAAAACTTTAACCACCGATTTAATTCTTTTACAGAACGACCCTACTACTTTACTTAGCATTGCTGATCTGATTCTCTTCCACTCTTCGTTAATTCTTTTTTCATTAATTACTTTCTCTAACAATTGTGGACACTGAAGCCGACTAATGGTAAGTTTTCTTGCAATTTCATTCTGGCTCACATGCAAATCTTCGTTAACAAACTAGAGAACAGCAAATTTATTTTCTTCATTTGTTGCTACTCTTCGCCTGGGTTTCTTTAAATTTGCCCATTTTAATAAATCGGTGTAATTCCTTCGAGGGAGGAGCAGGAATGCAATACCAAATAACTATTTTTAAAAAAAAACAAAAGCGCAATGATGTAAAACTTTGATACACTTGCATAAGTAAATATTGATTAAAAAGCAAAAAATTGTTTGAATAACTCTTAGAAGTTTATTTATTCATCTGTTACCTTTCCAGACGCGGTCTTTTAAATTTTCAATATCATCTAGTCACATTATGGTCGGTGCGATACACTTTTGTTAGTTGCAACAATTGAATGCGTCGTAGAAATATCACTTAATAACCGAACTGAAGCGAAAAGTTATTTGTTTAATTAATTTAAGCATTTTGATTAACGTGAGGATAACAAACTTACAAAAATACGACTTGCTATGGATCATTTATCAGAAAAACATCGTATCGAAATTTTAATGATGCTGGGATATGGAGACAGAAGGAGAACACAGGAGGAAGTTTGCAATTTGTTTTGTTTTGCATAAATTTCATGAGACGGGTTCTGTCAAAGATCGTCCAAAAACGGGCAGACCTAAAGCTCTAAATAATGAACAACGGGAGAATATAATGTTGGCTGTCGTGGAAAATCCACGTTTCTGTTCGACAAATTCCTCGTGAACATACTTTGAAAAAATCCACTGCACACGAAGTTCTAAGAAAGGAGAAGTGGCATCCGTATAAACCTTGTATAGTTCAAGAATTATTAGAAGATGATTTAGATCGAAGATTGCAATTTTGCGAAGAAATAACACATAGGCTTCACAAAAATGCAAATTTTCATAAAAATATCCTCTTCACTGATGAGGCAACGTTTTGTTTGAATGGTACCATTAACAAACAAAACAACCGCTACTGGTCTTCGCTAAATCCTGGCTGGTATGTAGAAGGGCACACCCAATATCAGCAGAAAGTCAATGTCTGAGCAGGAATTATTGGAACCGAAATTTTGGGATCTTTTTTTAGAGAACATAATTTAACAGCGGATGCTTATCTAGATTTATTAAGATTTGACTTAGTTCCTGCTTTAGCTGTTCTATTTCCTAATGAACTAGATCCAGATGTATCCCATAACAGAATACGGTTGCAACAAGACGGGGCTATTCCTCATTTCGGAATTAATGTCCGACAGTGTCTTGATAATACTTTCCCTTATCGATGGATAGGCAGAAGAGGTGCAGTAGAATGGCCAGTGTAGTTATACAAAATTTTTAATTCGTAACAAATGAATATTGAAATAAACTTTCAAACACTTTCTTGCGGTTTAATCAAAATTTACTTATGCAAGTGTATCCAAGTTTTACATCATTGAAAAGAGAAAAACATTCTCTATCAAATGAGTACAATAAAGGGATACCTTCCCATTAAAAAAAATTGAAGCATTATTCGTTGCACTTTTGTTTTTAAAAAATAGTTATTTGGTATTGCCCTGTAATGTAAAACTAAACACTAAACAACTTTTATAGAAAACATTTTTCCATAAAATGCATATTTACTGAGATATATAGGATATTCCATACTTTTCGGACACACTGTATAAAAAATTTCTCAGGCTTATCACTGTCAATACTGCGGCGGCAAATTAAAAAATGTTTAGACTTCATACCACAATTATAGTTAAAAGTTGAACACCAAAAAAGAAAAATTTGTTTACCCATTATGAATTCGACTCTTAAAAATTAAGGGTGGAGATGGTCAATTGTTTGTTTTGTCCACTTGATTTTTCATAACAAGGAAAAGTAACAAAGAAACTCTAAAATTAAAATTAATCGGTTCCTATTGTTATCTACTGGATTTTGTAAGAATGAATTAAAGTTTTATTGAGTTAAATTTAAGAACATCCCATAGAGTCGAAAAATAATTATTAATAATTAATAAACCACTAACAAGATTGTAGATTTACAAATCCGACTTGGTCTTACTCTTAGATGTTGGTTGCGTTCAATCCTTCCATATGTTTAACTTCCTTAGTTACAATAAACAAATAAATTAAATTAACTTTTAAATTTTGTAAAAGTTTACATTTCAATAAACCCAATTCAGAGACATAACGAATTTTGGCGACGAAGTATTTTTCTTTGTCGAAAGTAGTGCCAGAAGACCCACATAAAATTAAATACGAAAATATGGTGAAAATCATAAAATCATAAAATCACATTAGAGATTGCTGAAAATTTTTGATGTTATCAAAAGAAACAAAGAAATAATTAATTCATCCATATAAGAATTTTTTGCCGATTTACAAAAGTTGTCAATTAATTGCAATTAAGGAAATTATTTAGACTGCTTTAAGAAATCAGTTAGTGTTTGGTTTGTGAAGTCAGACGATCCAAAATCGATTGTTGTTGACTTTAGATCCAGCTGTTGTACATAACGATTACAAAATACATCTAATGTTGGTAAGTACAAACCTGTGACAACAAGTCTACAAAAATTACAAAATTACTTACTTTAAAACCTTTATACAAGCCCTCTTTTCATAAAAGCACGACCAATACCATTTTCACTTCTAAAATTAGTAGTAGTAGAAATTGAGCATTTGGTTGCAAGTGCTATTGTTGAAAAGGTTGATAGTTCTTTATGGGCAAATAATAAAATACGACTATGTGGTTATTTTAAAATTATTTAAATCTCCATTTAATACTTGATAATCACCGATTATCTACAGTATTCGAGTTGTTTTCAGGAATGGCTCGCGGTTTAACATTTCAGAGATAGATTTAACTCAGGCTTATTTGCAACTTGAAGTTAGACTTGAAGACAGTCATTTACTTACAATCGATACTCGAAAAGGATTATATCAATGTGGTCGTCTATTGTACGGTATCGCTTCATTTCCTGCTATTTTTCAAAGAGAAATAGGGAACATCTTACGTGATATTCCTGGAGTTAAAGTTTTTTTTCGATTATATAAAAATAACAGGAGTATTTCTGATTATTTTGTTTTGGCATATTTTGCAAACAAGACAATTATGCATTTTATTAGAAATGAAAATTAACCTTGTTTCTGCAAGCAATTATTTATTATTCTCTTGAAAACCATTTATCAAATCAAAAAATGAAAGAACAAAAAAAAAGTTTCATTTTAAATCGTTCTTCTAAAATACGACTACTTTGAAAGTTATAGGTGGAGACCGAAAAGTTTCGTTCAGAAAAATGTGGGGGCTGATCAAGGCTGTAGAATACACACAATTTCATTCATTCCATTGTAAAAATAAGCAAATGCTCAAGATTTGAACAAAATTGCTGAATCCACTCAAAACTTATTAGAGAAAATGTAGTGATCTGACGTCATCTTGAACGAGTTGACATAGGAAGAAAAATTCTGCACTAATCGTCATCAATTTACCCGTGGATGCTACCGTATAGAGATTGGCCTAGAGTTTGGATACACCCTGTGGAGATGGAAGGATAAGAAAATTACGTTATGGAATAGTTCGAGAGCACATGGTCTCTTTTATTTGCATTTGCTGAAACACAAGTATCCTGCTAGATCGATTCTATAGAAAACATACCTAGATCAACACTAATGTTATGTTTCATTTTAATCAATTACTGTTTTAAAAGAAATGGGATTTTACACAAATTCGCATCATTCGGTCTTTACGCTCTAATGGTCTTGTTGAACGTTTTGTGCAAAGCATAAACAAGTCACTTTCTGAAGCTAACTGGTCAAGTTCAATCTTAGCTCCAGAACATTCTTCTACACCATAAATATTTTTTCATTCATGTTCTGCCCTGCAAAAAGGCCCTAACTCTAAAAATCACATCATGTTTGGTTTCTTTACATTTCTATAGAACAGGACATTATTCAAATTGATCTGTATCACTTACTTCCAAAGTTTGAGCTTTCTTGCTTGGTATACATACAAATTTCAATGCAGAGTTCAGCAATATCCTAACTCGATTTTGCTTATTTTGCGAGTTAGGGCCTTTTTGCTATGCAGGGCTGTGTTAATGTTTGGTAGGGAGAAAGAAGCTCGAATTGATTTGATAATTCCAAGTCAAATCGAACGAATTGATCCTAATTCTCATATACCAGTCAAAAGCTTTAATTTGGGAGAGAGGCTAACTGTGAGAAACTATACTGGACGTGTTAAATCAATAATTAGAAGAACGGGAAAATTACATTATCTAGTACAGTTAAGTATACATAATTCATCAACTTACCCAAAAGAATACATGGATACAAAAGAGTGATATTGCAAATTTTTTCTTCAATATCAGAGGATATCTTAGATGTTACATCCAATTCTTCCATATGTTTATCTAGTAGTCAACTGTTAGAAACTTTTCTAGTTACAATAAATAAATAAATTAAATTAACTTTTTAATTTTGTAAAAGTTTACATTTCAATAAAGTTATTCCAACTCAACCCTTTTCTAATTCAAATACATAACACCTACGATTTATATATATAAGGCCAAAGTCGACAATATTAAATGGTCATCGAATACTTACAACGCCCTTATTAAATTGAAAAATAAAGCTTGAGCCATCGCTCAAGTTGAATAATAAAATAAACTAATAATAACGTGAGACAAGTACACAAGTTGGCTCTCAATCTCTGAGCGAATTTAGTCGTTTAAATTTTAAAACTCTGCACAAAAAGCAAATATAAATTCAAATTGACTCGAAAAATATTATTTGCTAACAGGCTGTGTAAGACCAGTAATTAAGCACTAAAGATAATATGTTCTGATATTGGTATAATATTATACTATCTGGTGCTACTATTCGAGGGCTTCCTTATACTTCATTAACATATAATTAAGGATAATTAGTAACTAGTTAAGTCAGGTTAATTGATAAATTTACAAATGAAATTGGAAATATAGATGTTTTAGGTTACTTTATTACTACAGGATAACCTTTGGTTTCATGTTTATCAATATAATTTGCCTTCACATTTTGTTAATAGTCGAAATAAAAGAAAATCGATAACGACTAGCGTCGATCTATTTGGTAAGTTTACGATCTTCAATTTTTAATTAGGTACTATTTAAACGGGGGCGAATTTCTACAGTTAATTATCTGCCTCCTACAAAGCCATTAACTTTTGTTATTTTAAGAACCTAATTAGTGGTCTATTAATTGCTAAAATATTATATATGACGATTTATAGATAACCCAGTGAATATATCTATTTTTAAACGTCACTCCCTAAAAACCTTTGTATAAAAATGATACTGCTACTGTTTAATTAAATATCGTGCAAGTTTAATTATTCATGTATGCATGTTGCAATACGAGTACGACATTATTTATTTACAGATGACTAACTTACACGTGTGTCTCTGAAAACAACCGAAAAACGTTAACAACAGATTCCTTAAACGAAATCAAAGCAATTCAACCCAACTAACCTACATTTTAGTCCACTGTTATGAGATACAGGGTGACAAAGTTTATTTTTAATTTCTTGTTCTTTTCCAATATTTCAAGCACAAGGTTGATTGATTGATTCCTGCGTTCTCTTGAAAACAGGATGCAATTAGTATCCAATTAAGTCGACTTTGCCTTATAACTTTTTTCCCTAAAGTACACCATTTTTGAGATACAGGGTGAGAAAATTCCCTGGTTTTAATTAATTTTTGACACCCTATATCTCAAAAACGGTGCACTTTAGAGAAAGAAGTCATATGGCAAGGCAGGTTTAATTTCTGCCAAGGAAACACAAGAGTAATTGCATTCTGTTATTGAGATCTAAATATAATGTGGTTTGTCTATACCGAGAAGCATAAGTATCTATACTACGAGGCTAGGAATCTTGAGAGTGACTCATTTATAGCATAAATAAATTGTTAAAAAGAATTCGTACTTCTGTTTTACCCCACCCCATTTTTTAAAGCCCGGTCACAGCCTGCGGCACTCTGCAATTTTCGCCTCGTAGTAATTTCAATTTCCTCTACTTCAGATACCATAGCAAAACCCAAACAAGTACCAAATCTCTTTTGTTAAAAAGGTATAAATATAATTATTAATAAGATTCTTATAATATAGAAAAATTAGAATTTGCTTAAGACACAATTTATGTTTGTCACAATACTGTGCTTTACATGTCAACTACATACAGAAATACTAGTTTAGGCTTGGGAAAAACTCGCTAAGCTCAATTGAATCTAAGATTAAATGTAAACTAGTAAAAGTATGTGTGAGTTTGTTATTTTATTACAGTCACACAATACTAAACGTGATACTTAAAAATAAGTAAAAACAAATACCCTTAATTTTGATTCTTAATTTGATTGATTGTAAAATAGTCATGAATCGTTCTGCAGATGTTCAGTATTGCGCGGTTCTAACATCGAATTCACATGCACTTTTGCTAGTTTCCATTTATTCCTAGATAAATTGGAAGCTTTGGAAGTGTAATGTCGAGAAATTGGAAATTATCGTAAAATATTAAACGATGAAGAGACCTTGCACTAAAAAGACCGAGAAAACGAAAGTCAATAATTTAACTATCCATAAAGCCGAAATAATGAAAACTTGAATTCACATGGTCACATTGCAAAAAAATCGCCAAAACTGAACATTTCATTTCTGTCAAAATTTTGCAGAAAAACTGCTTTGTTTTTTACATCAAACGTCCCTTCTGGTGATAATTTTTCACATTGTGTTAAAATTTTATCAAAAACATTTGATACTTTAGAAAATATTGACGATTTTCAATTTCGGTCATTTCAAAAGACATAGTTTTCTACTAAACACAAAATGACTTGGTAGATCAAAGTAGCTTGTAGTTAGTTTTCGTGCACAAATCACTGACGTGAAGAATTTTTGCAAAAACATCAAAAATAAAAATTTTTCCTATTTGGTGCGAACTTTTTAACGATCACTGTATAAATAAAAAGAAGTAATAAAGATATAATCAAACAAGTATCTTGATATCTTGTACCATAAAGAGAAGAAACTGGACCAAATTAAAAAAAGGTACTTTTCCCAAAATATCCCTAAAACCTACAAAACCATTGTTTCCTTGTCAAAATAAGTCTGGCAAAACTGCCCAAACAACTATTAACACAGGATGAGTAGTGGAGAAAATAATAAAGTATGAAACAACGACTAAAACGAACTGTGTAAAGAAAAGACATTTATGTGAAGCAACTATTTTTCAAATCAACAAACTTTCTAAAACTAACTAGTGAGAAAAATATATGGTGACCGCCTAGATAATCACTGGATCACTGTATAATGCATTAAGAATAAAATCGAGTAGATGTTCTTACATTTGAAAATTATTGTTCTGCGCCAGAATCAAGCTTGAGAATTTTGGGATTCAAATTTTTTTAATTTGGCTAAGAGGTCCAGTTTTCCAGTCGTTTCTCAACTTTAAGCAAAGCTTTGTTACCATTAATGGAAAGTGGTTTGAAACAGTTGTATCCATAAAAATAAAGCTTATATTTTTGGTGTGGTACCGTAAAACCAGCCGTAAAACAAGTAACTTCTTCGATAAGAATCTACAGTTAGCCGTAAAACATGGATATTTATTCGTTTATTTCGAGTCATTGTGTAATTGTCGTAGTCTTGGATAAACATTCAAAGTTCATATAGAATGATGTTCACCTCTGGATGCTTCTATGGCATACCCAAAAATATCAAAAGTTGTGAATTTTAATTTTTGATCTATGGTCTGTTGTCTAAGTGGCTTTGATTGTAGAATAGGAATTTGCCATGCCTTTTTGAATGAATTATTGACACTTACTAAGTGTTAATTGTACAAGAAAAAGTAGCTAAAGGAAGCTATCTGATGATTAACTGAAAACTTAATATTTAAGTTTTTAGATTGTATATAAGGTATCGGATGTGAAGGTCGTTAGTGTACAATAGAATTACTTCGTTTTTGACTTTTCCAACTAAATAACTCTTAATAGTTTTAGTCAATTCAAGACGTCTTTTCGTTAGTTTTGTTCTTTAGCTTTAGTTGTATTGTCGTTTGTATTTTGGACGAAGATTATGAAAATATTTCCTGCGTCATTCCAACCAATCGCCATCGACACATGCTATAACCGGTCGATTGGTAATAAGCTGGCCCAAAGAGAGTTACAGCAGAATCTATCTCGTTTTGTGCTAAAAGAGCATTTTGAAAAATCTACTTCCATTCTGAACAGAAATAAAAAGCAAAAATCTATCAAAGTTTAGCTACGCCACTGAAAAAAAATCATAAATGACGTAACGAGAAAATACTAATTATTATAATATCCAGATAACTTCCAAATTATTTAAGGGGATTAGCAAAAAGAAGAAAAGAAGAGTTGGCAGAATTAAACAAATTATATGGGAAGTATCTAAAAAAATTAAAATAAATGAAACTAGTTTTGACTTGATATTTCGATATGTATGTTCAGAAAATAAAGCAGATAAAAGCATTATATTGAAAGGGCTATGGACGTGTGTAGACGTTCCAAGCAAGTTCTGTTGTAAATATCTCAGAGGTTTTAGAGTTATTCAGTTCAAGTATTGATGTTCTTACAAATATTCATGTTCTTAATGTCTGTACAATCACTTTCACCTTCCTAATTTCCTATTTTAGCAAGATTTCTACCCTTAATCCATAATGTTTTGTAATCTTGTAGATCAATGTAACAATTAATGTAAAACTGAATTTTAGGAGATTATGTAGATAGAAACTGAATAAATCATCAAAAAAGCTGAATTCTTTGCCAATTAGTATTCGACAACTTGTAGATCCCACTTCTGGCCCCAAAGTTTCTTTAATTTCTTAAAAATAAAATCTTAACATCAATTGTATTTACTTAACATAATTGTAATACCTCAAAAAAGTCGACTAATTAATTTAGTTTGTAGCCTGAAGGTATGACAGAATTAAAAAATTGTATGACTTGAAATTTCTTTAAACTAACTTAATAAATTAAATTTGAATGCTTGCTTTATTTCTTGAAGGTTTTTATACAAAAAGTACTTGAAAGTTGTTAATTAAATATACTGCAATAGAAAATAAATTCCTTTTTCTAATACCGTAGTTGAAAATAGGTTTTTCTCGACTGATTTTGCTATGGAAACTAGAACTTGTCTGACTAATCAGGACTAATCAGGTAAAGTATCTTTCTGGCTCAAAAATAATATTTAAGCAATCAATTATTTATTTATTCTTTGATTGTATGAAAGTACCATTTTACTTAAGAACAGTTTATTAATAAAAAACTAACAGATGTATGGAAACGTCATTAATCAAGATTTATTTACAGTTGTAGTAAACTACTGAATTTTCTTGAGTTGATGAAATTGAATTAAAATTACAAGTCTTAATCGATCCCACATTAAGGCCATCTTCAGAATAATAAAATTACATAATTAACACAGTGGATCTATAGTAACATTTTTAGTTTTTGACGACTACATGTATGAACCAAGACAAGGTGGTGTTTGATAAACAGTGACCTTTGTTAATTAAGACAGACCGAAACAATATTAATGTTGGTGTTCTAATGTGTTAAATATGTGTGGGATCGATTAGGAGTCTTAATTTTAATTTAATTTACCACGGCGCCTATTATGAGGGAGTTTTGTAGTCATATTTCGAATTGTTTTTACAGCGATTTCATTTCATGTTGTATGTCCAATCTTTCTGAGCTGTTGCAATCTGTAGAAGATGCGTAATTGTTTTCAACGCATAATCTTGCTCTTTACAATTTTTTTAGCATTGTTTCCTTAATACAGGATTTTTGCTTCGCTTACATTAATTAAAGTGGTCTCATTTTTCGCCTTCAGTGCAGTTTTCATTTTGCTGGATTTTGGACAAACTTCGTGTTTATATACAAAACAAAGGAACCAAAATTACTCTTATAAATTAGAAAAATATTATTTTTTAAACTGTACTTACCATTAACGCTGTAGAATTGCATAAAAAGACACGAAAAACGTATAAATGCAATATGGCGTAATATATAGTATGTCCGAAAAGTATGGAATATCCTATACATCTCAGTAAATATGCATTTTATAGAAAAATGTTTCCTATAAAAGTTGTTCAGTGTTTAGTTTTACATTACAAGGCAATACCAAATAACTATTTTTTAAAAAAACAAAAGTGCAATGAATAATGCTTCAATTTTTGTTAATGGGAAGGTTTCCCTTTATTGTACTCATTTGATAAACAATGTTTTTCTCTTTTCAATGACGTAAAACTTTGATACACTTGTATAAGTAAATTTTGATTAAAACGCGAAAAATTGTTTGAATAACGCTTAAAAGTTTATTTATTCATGTTACCTTTCCAGACGCGGTCTTTTAAATTTTCAATATCATCTAGTCACATTATGGTCGGTGTGATACACTTTTGTTAGTTGCAACAATTAAATGCGTCGTAGAAATGTCAATTCATAACCGAACTGAAGCAAAAAGTTATTTGTTTAATTAATTTAAGCATTTTGATTAACGTGAGGATAACAAAGTTACAAAAACACGATTTGCTATGGATCATTTATCAGAAAAACATCGTATCGAAATTTTAATGATGCTGGGATATGAAGACAGGAGGAAACACAGGAGGAAGTTTGCAATTTGTTTAATAACGTGCACCCCGAACACCATATTTCTCAGGCTACTGTACGTAAAATTTTGCATAGATTTCATGAGACGGGTTCTGTCAAAGATCGTCCAAAAACGGACAGACCTAAAGCTCTAAATAATGAACAACGTGAGAATATAATGTTGGCTCTCATGAAAAATCCACATGTTTATGTTCCACAAATTGCTCGTGAACATACTTTGAAGAAATCCATTGCACACGAAGTTCTAAGAAAGGAGAAGTGGCATCCGTATAATATAAGTATAAGTCCACTTGATTTTTTTCTGTGGGACCATTAAAAAATAAGATTTATGTCGATATGCCTGAAGATATTGAAACTCTAAAAGACCGTATTAGAACAGAGATTAGAGCTATCACACCAGAAACGATTCAAAATGCAGTAAACGAATTTGAAAGACGACTTTATCATTGCCAAGCTGTAAATGGTACACACTTTGAACACCTTCTATAAACATCATTGAAAAGAGAAAAACATTCTTTATCAAATGAGTACAATAAAGGAATACCTTCCCATTAAAAAAACTTGAAGCATTATTCGTCGCGCTTTTGTTTTTTAAAAAATAGTTATTTGGTATTGCCCTGTAATGTAAAACTAAACACTAAACAACTTTTATAGGAAACATTTTTCCATAAAATGCATATTTACTGAGATATATAGGGTATTCCATACTTTTCGGACACACCGTATATACTTGATAATCAAGAAAACAAAACAAAATTCAACTTTTGTTTGTAATGTAGATATATACGAGACGATTTTTAATAAGAAAATTGAAAATCTTTAATTATTATTATTCTGCGTAAAAAACTGTCAGAATATACGAATAATAATAGTAATAATAATAATAATAATGTTTTTTTTTTTGAAAAATTGAAAATTAAATAAAATCTCCACTAATCGCTTGTAAAGGTAAATAAGATTTCAGTTTATAGTAATTAGCAACTTTGAAAATCATTAAATACAAAAGGAATGCCCCCTCATTCTTCTTAATTAAAAAATGTAAACAAATATTCCTATTAGAGTCGAAACTATTTAAATTGAAAACTATTTCTGAGGAATCTAATAGTTTCTGGAAAAAATATTGCCACAAAAACCAGTCTATAGTTCATTTCCGGTTTTTAAATGGCATGGAAGTCGCTTATAAGTTATAAAACTCCCAATTATAAATAAATAAATAATCGCCTATATTTATTTATTTATTATATGGCTATTCCGTTATAAATTTTTCGTATTCGCCAATACTGAAATGTATAATGGAGCTTGTCATGCTGAGGTTCTGTTAATTGATAAATGATATAATTAGGTACAGTGCAAGAAAAATCGTTTAAAAGTTCAATATCTTTCTATAGGTGTGAGGCGATAAGTAGGAAAAATGTTTTTTACCTACTGCGGTGAGCTGAAAGAAGCATAAAGCGGGAGTGGAATTAATCCTTTTTCATTTGAAATCGTACTGGTCGGGGCGGGTCAGTCTCGATCACGATCGTATTTCATATGTATTCGAATTACGAGTTAAAATACAGTTTCTTTCCATGGTTCGAAGAATATAACTGACTTTAGATAGTTATCTCGTTTCCTGCGAGAAGTAGAAAAAATAAACATTATACAACAGGGCTTATATATTATAGCTGCTACATAAAGGCTAATTTTTTCCTGCCAAAAATATAATCGTTCCTCGACATATTTGTCTACTGGTAGATTGATGTTCTCTTGGTTTTTCTAGCGTTTGCCTTGGGCGACATTCGACCTATTGTATGGAGATAACTAGTAATTTTCTATACATTTTTAGTTTTTAGATGGTTTCGCCTCCTGACAATCAAACAAAAGCCTTGAACGTTACACGTTGATCTAAGTTTGTACTTTTAAACGCTATTGAACTATTACTTTATTACAAAATCGCGCTTTTTAAAATTAACGCTTTGGAATTAATTAATCTCTTTGTTTTCCCACAATGCACAGGAAACGGTCTCGGTTTGTTAAGATTATCAACAGAACGATAATTAGTTTTTATTCTCTAGTAGGCATTTTTACTGAAAGAAATTTATAAAAACATAAAGTTTGGCTATACGAACGAACATATTGTTCACGACGCGTGCGTTACTAACTTTTCATACGCCTGTGATAAAGTGATAAAAGATATTGCTTAGTGTTTCGTATTTAGAAAAATGGAGCACCTAGGTACCATATATGAACATGCTGAAGGGAAGACGGGGATTATAACAGGGCCCCACTGAGTTCTAGACAACACTTTATTATCCTGGCGTTCCACCCGCTGTTTAACCATGGAGATTTACCTTCTATATGCTCTGAACTTGTTCGCTGGCATAATCCATTGTGGTTTTTATAGGCCTTAACTCATTCAATTCCGATAAAAGAGTTAAGGTCTTTTACTTCGGAATAAATTGAACAGTGGCGTGCACTATTTGACAGCTAGGAAAAAATATATTCAGAAGTGACGTGGGTACTCGATACTAAATTATAAATAGAAACGAAATACAATATTAATCTTAAGTTAATCGATACGTGGGCAACCTGGTCCACAGCTTCCTTAACGCGTTAATTTTATTTCGATAAAGATTGTATCAGAAATCGTGCCGCTGATAAATAGTCTGCAGAAACATATTTCTCGTTTAAAGGGCATATTTAAGATACTTAAAATTCTTCTACGGTGTAGTTTATTAATTAGGGAATTTTATATACGCCTCTGGTTTCTCTGACAAGCAAAAGAAGTAGATCTAACAAACCAGTTCGAGTTCTACTGGGAGTTTTGACATGACAGTCTAAGATTAACAGCTTTATATACAAATGCACCAGTATAGCTGTATCAAAATGTTACTAATTTACGTCTGTTTAAAATACAAAGGTTGTTTATTTATCTTTAGATTAAATAAGCAGTTTTCATTTTTTTTAGGACTAACGGTAATACGTGCTTAATTAATACTTGATGGTTTGATGGTAGGAGAATAATTATTCAAATGCAAGCAAATCGGGGAATTGAACCGTGGTTTAAATGCTAATCCCACGGCTCTAGCAATTAAAGAACAACGGTTAGATGTGCAGACAATGAACTTCCTAAGCCGACTCACGGCTCGATTTGATATCCCCGATCGCAATCTTATGTCGAATTTAAAACTGCATTCGCTGTTTGTAGTAACACGGTTTTATATTAAAATTAAATGTCGTTAAGTAGGTGTTCCTATTATAATAAATTTTTTATATCTTCGCTTTAATGAACAATTGTTAACAGGTTCTAAATTTAAATAATTAGAAAAATATTAAAATGAGCAATTTCGCTGCTGTTAGTAAATAATTAATTCGTTTCAAAACATAAACAAAAATCTTGTTATGGAGAAAATTGTTTATCTTAAACTTTGATTTTAAATTTAAATATTTTAGCTAATGTTTACTGTACTGTTACACAAAGAACATCAAAATGTATCTTGTAAATACTTGACTCAATTTTAATATAATGTCGGATGTAAGAGCTGTAGTATACACATCAATATACCATTTAGGCGAAAGGAAAAAATTGATTAAGGAACTCTTTGTTTAGTCAAACTGATATAAAAATTACGTTTTGTAAATAAATTATAGGCACCGTGGTTATAGGTAATCTGTGATTGTATAATTAGAACTAACTCGCTGTTATGTGCCTTATCTCCTGATAGTAACGGTTATTTCAATCAATCACATGATTACTAGAATCAAAGAATAAAATCTAAAGTTAGAAAAATCTATAGAAACTTCAAGACGAGTCGAGAAAGTTACTGAAAACAGAATTCGTTCCAGTCTCCAGTGAACAACCTCTCCCAAAAAGGCCAAACCTACTCGAAAGAGTAATCCGTAAATCCACAAATCACAACATACATTTCCTGAGGAATCTCAGAATCAGTCGATATGAAGAGAAGATGAAAATCCATGTGTATTATATTTTATCATAACGCCGAAACTAATAACCATGAAGTAAGTACATGTGCGTATCAACTATCTAATGTCCGAGAATCATCAGCAACACACCAATCAGCTTTGATATGATTTCTAGATTACATAGAAGATTACTTTAAGCTCTACCCAAGTTATCTCACCGTTTTAGCATCTCAAAACAAAAACAAAGACAAAAATCGGCAAACATGTAATTAACAATAGAAAGACTTACCAAAGGATGATTAATATGCCCAAAGTCCTAAATTGGAAAAACTGTGAGTCCATCTTGGCTTTTGACAGAACATGCGCCAGAAGATCGTAGAATAAACAAGCAACAGTTCCAAGTGTATTTCTTAATCACTCAATTAGACAGTACCAAATTAATTACAACTATGTGATATTACCGTTTGTTTGAGAATTAACCACAGATTAATACTTAGTGACAGCAACATACCGAGAACTTCCCTCCAAAAACTACTTAATATTGAGAACAGCAGAGGCATATTAAAAATATAAAAGAGCCAGAAAAAATAGTAAAATAAAAAAAAGCGGGAAAGATTCGGCACTAAAATGGAACAAGAAATTACTCTTACTGTAGAATAATTGAAAATATGAAAAAGCTGTATAAAAGATAAAAAAGAACAAATAGTTAGAATGAAAACATTCTGGAAACATGAAGAGAGCACTTCGCAGAGCTATTAGAAGGAGATGATATGCAAGATGCTAAATATGACGTAGGGTAATCACGAATTGCTAACTCTGTCCTACCTGCTTATCATTCCTAACCCGAATTGCTAACTTTAGTTACAGGTACTTCCTTTTTTCAACTACCTGTGTAAGGCATACTGAAAATTTATTTCTTGACTGTAATAAAATAGATTCTATTATTTTGGTGGGCATACTAGGCATGCACAACTCTAAACGGATGAAAGAAAGCAATACAAAGAAGGACTCATTCATTTAGCCTTCAAACAATATCATTCAGATAGGATTCACAAAATAAAAAGAATTTAAAAAATGCTTATAGGTGCACACTAAAAAAAGGTGTAAAAAGATGAATACTTTTGATTTTCAGGAATCAGAGAATTAGAGTTTTTATTGTAATATTTAACTTGGCATAGAACAAATTAAAACATTCATTATTATACACTATGTAAGTCTTTTCGTTTCTTGTTTACTTTAACTATGAACTAATATTTGAATTAAATTAATCAGCATGATGATAATCCAATAAAGAGATTTGAAAAAATCATGACGCAATGCTAGGATACATATGTGTGAAACACTCGTTAAAGGTTGCAGTCCTTATTAGCACGGGTAACAGAATTCTGAAAGTTAGCAGTTCAAGCTAGGATTATCCACCTATCATAAAACTGAGACGACCCTGCTGGGCGAGTTAGCAGTTCGGGTGCAGCGATGACGTATACTAAACGAAAGAGCAGATGTTAAGATGCTCTACTAGAAACTGAAGTGATAACAGCAAAAAAGGCATTAAAAAGCGGGAAAGTTGCTGGAAAATTTTATTGTTTAAAGCGAATAAAATGGTTATTTCCACAACTACATCACTCCAAAAATGTAATTTTACTCTCTAGTAATTAAAAAAAGTATTGCCCTTATTGGGATTTGAACCCGAGTTTTTTTTGGTAATAGTAAGAGGCCTACGCTGCTCGGACAACAAGACGTTAGCAACCGCAATTTTTCAACACTACAAAATGGGCACGCACAAAATAAGATTTTCAAATTTCATGTATTAGCGGAAATATGCGTCCTTTCCTATAATGCGATACGTCAAATTATTGCTTGTTATCACAATAATATCGTGTAATACTTTGATTTTCCGGAAACAGTAATGGTGAGATAATATTTTTCGAAAATCTATTTTAAATAGTGGTGTTAAAACTGAGAACTGTAAAATCCGATCGGAAAATCATTCTTATACAGTTACTGAGCAAGGACTGCATTATTGAAGCTTATCATGTGACGTGGATTCACTTCCCGCTATATTAAAAGACCATAAGAGAGATGAATAGTAACGATTACCAGACAACGTTATATTGATATGCTGCGGAATTTTGTAATATCAAGTTTGAAAAGTCACGATACAGAAAGCATAATCTTTATATAAAATGGTGCACCTCCCTCTATTATTATGAGCAAACACTTTCCTGACATCTGGTCACAACGTTCCCCCGACATCAATCTGGCGGATTTCTGGCTTAGAGACTATCTTAAGGAACTGTCTAAGAAATTAAAAATTTAATTTTAGAGCAGCAGTTCACAATATGGAAGAAAAATTGTTGCTCGTTGGAAAACAAATATGCTGGTCAGTCTATCGTTAAAGAGTTTTCTACAGTGTGTCCGAAAAGTATGGAATATCCTATATATCTCAGTAAATATGCATTTTATAGAAAAATGCTTCCTATAAAAATTGTTTAGTGTTTAGTTTTACATTATAGGGCAATACCAAATAACTATTTTTTAAAAAAACAAAACCGCGACGAATAATGCTTCAATTTTTTTTAATGGGAAGGTATCCCTTTATTGTACTCATTTGATAGAAAATGTTTTTCTCTTTTCAATAATGTAAGACTTTGATACATTTGCACAAGTAAAGCTTTTGTTTTATTAAAAAATAGTTATTTGGTATTGCCCTGTAATGTAAAACTAAACACTAAACAACTTTTATAGGAAACATTTTTCCATAAAATGCATATTTACTGAGATATATAGGATATTCCATACTTTTCGGACACACTGTATATGTAGGCTAAATTAAGTGGAACACAGTCACCGGTATGAACGAGCCGCCACTGATTTAATATTTTAAACTACACTTTTTAGATGATGCAGCTGCTGTGGCCGATTTTATACGTATAATTTTCTATGCAAATCCAAGACTTTAAAATCACATATTATAATAGTGAAGTTCTACAAATTGTTTAAAAAATAGGCATAACTATTCTAAATTGTAGGGTAAATTGTGCTGTTAACAAATTACGTCGTATAACAATTTATTTAGCAAACCCGTTATTACAAAACTAGTATATTCGCTTTATATTGTTTGCAAATATAAATTCAATGGTCTCATTCAACACCTATTGTAGTTAACATGCAAGCCTATATCTAACTTTTATAACACAAAAACTCATCAAGTTTCATTGCTAATTAAGAGAACACAAACGTAGTTCCCATTTGCTGCGTAAGCTCGAAGCATATTCGAGTAGCAAAAATATCAAAATATATGTAGGTACTGTAAATCCCTATTCGATTTCTAGAAATGAAACAAAACATATTTTGCGTTAAAAGGACCGTTTCTAGGGCAAGCGAGACTGTAAAACTCATGCAGTGCATGTTCAATTCACGGAGAAAGTAAATATGCATATGTTGTTAGTCTTCGCACAATAGGTCTTTCAGTACCTTAAAGTGCTTCTTTCTATATTGCCTCGTCTTACAATCGTATCTAGAATTATATGTAAACCTAACATCCTTTTCGCTTTTATTTTTTTCAAAACCTCGGTTCTCCACTTGTATGGCTATAAATTAATGTACCCATTCAACTTTTACAAATGACATTAATTATAAACAAATTAAACCTACGCTCAATTATGTAGAACAGCCTTTAATTGGAATCCTAGTCGAAATTGTGATTTAATTTTTGAAACTGACGCGGAAGAATGAAAATACAATTTCCCTATTCGATGTGAATCGAAATTATACGTAATTTTAAATCAAGAATGTCATCATTTTGATTTTGTATTCCTCCGAATGCCATGTATAACGACACACCCACAAAAATCAATTTCCTGAAGCTGAGCAAACCAAATATAACCAAATATAAACAGACGCTTTCGGCCAATTTGCTCCGATATTAATTCATCTGAGTAATACACGCAAACATGACTAATTACCTAAATTAATGGGATATTTTTTGTTTATTTACCTTTTAGGCACGCCTACTGTAATGTTCTCGTATGACAAAAAATTGTTAAGGCTATTATTCTAATTTTCACCGAAGCAGATTTCTCGATTAATATATTAAGGTGGAGCAATGCTCTCGTTTTTGGTGTACTTTTCAAAACAAAACTGACGATCACCAATAATGATTTAATTAGGCGTTTTGTACAAGTGAAAGAAACGTCGGTGATCAAATGAAACTTTTTTAAAATAAACTAAATTTTTGTGCGAATTCAGGGTATTTTTAGAAAGATTCATTGAGTTCGTTTAGATCTTCTCTTATATGTATCAAACACCTCATTAAATTTTCTATCAGTGATAGTCAGGTTTACTTAGAAAATCGAATTAAAAACGCGAGAATAGTTCCTCCTTAATCTTGGATTTAATTTATTGTAATTTATGTAGCTTATTCTTAAAATGAATTTGTTGACGGCTTTTTTGCTGTAGGTTGCGAACGAGATACAAATTTGTCCTAATTTATAAAAAAAACTCTTATTACAAACCAAATTTCCTCTGTAAATATCTATTTGAGGATTATCTTAAAAAGTATCAATCTGTGGACTAATAAATTACGTTTAAAATAAAATTTATGTAATCAAAACTACTTAATGTATAGGAAACCGGTTTTTTGCTAATCTTACGATTTCTACTTCAATACATCTTAAAATGTAGTTAATGAAGCAGAAAAACTATTGTTTTAAAGCAGACAAGTAGGGAGAACCTGAAAAAATAGCTTGTAGTAGACACTTAATTAAAACTGGAGAAAAGCAGAGTGCAGAAAAGAATAATTTTTATGTTAAAAGTTTCCTCAGTTTACGGAAATGCAAAACACCCTGTTTCGTATAAACACTGTAGCTTAAATAAAAACCTACTTTTAATGTAGTTTGAAAACTGCACAAGAAGAGAAAGACACAGGGTGATAGCGATAACGCTATGAAAATAATTTGCGTATACATTTTTATCTTTGAAACTAAATTGAATTTTTTATTGGTAATAAAAATTAAAAAGAAAAAAAATTCAATTCAAATTGTTTTGGTTTTATTAATGTTTAATGAAAACAAAATTCTTTTATAAAGCGTTTCTAGGTGTCTGATGTCTAATTTTATAATCGAAATCATTACTTTCAGAGAAACAAATAATACATGGTTTCCAGACATTATAGATAATGTAAATGACATTCACGTTTTGATTAGAATTGGGGCTCCTTGGCAAGTTTTGAAGTGATCTGTTAACTACTATTCGGAACTTGAACTCATTACGTGTTCTTCAAACTCACGAAGGACGATGATCTTGCTGAACATTTCCATTAATGAATACCTTTCTCGTTATAATATCCTTCTACGTAGGAAGAGATTTTGGAACTTTTAGAATTTTAAATACTTTGCTTAAATATTCTTTACTTACACAACTCGAAGATCAATTAATTACCACAAACATTAAATATAAAAATAACGAGTGTCTCAAAAATATTTACGTCAGGGTTGACTTTGCTTACATGGATACATAGATAAATTACTGATATAATGAATTTTATTTAGACTCTGGCAAACTTGACATTTTATGTGCTATCTTAAACTATGTTTAAAAGTGTTTCTTGTTACAGGCTAAACACAAATTTTGATTACTTATTGATAGTCAAAACCATCGAAACGAAATACGTTCTCAGCTCCAAAGCTAACTCTGACGTAAATTTCTTTCAGACACTCGTTGTATCATACTAGAACGAATAATTATAATTTGCTATAAATATTTCACCTGAGCTGTCCACTATAGGATTATCCGCCACTCGAGTAGGAAAAACACATCACATCACACTAAAGTCCGTTTTCGATGTTCAGGCAATAATAAAACTTGTTCACAGATAAATTCCAGTGGCGTACTATTTTAAACAGAGATCAGAATCAGAGATTCGTATCACATTCTGTGATATTAAATTAAATATCAACGGAAATCATGCGTAGATCTACCTTTTTTTGTGAATTCAATGGATCTTTGGGTGCATTTTAAGCAGTGAATTTAACATTTCGTTGGACGTCTATCTTAATTTAATTTGGAAGTGGATGTTTATTCCTTTTTTTCTATTATAAAATTTACATTGGTTTATTTTATTAAATAGAAATTCATTTTAGGGACCTTTATTTTACTTTATAAAATTGTATTTCTACGTCGAAGCTTGATAATTCATTTCCGACAGGATTTTGCCACCGCTAAGACCGACGAAGAATTATTTTCCTTTGTAGCGACGCGACAGTACCATTTACACTGTCGCGTTGGCTTGTAAAATCCCTTGCTAATAGCAGTCCCCATGTATTTACCCTTCGTTAGAGTGAAAGGGGTTTGTGTTAGCTCGAGTCGTCACGTGTGAGGGCAGCCGTCGCTAGTCGATGCGCCCCGACACCGTCACTTACCCTTAGGTCTTCGTCCGATTAACATCGTTAGCAAGCGCGTAGATTACTTCTTATTACGAGTTCCGTTTGAGCAGTTTTTAACTTTTGGCGTTAGGAATTTTATCATGTATGACATTATGTCCTGAAACCTCTGTGGACGAACTTAAATTAACATTAGTTTCACTCTGCAGAGTTTGATTTGTTTCTTAGAAATAATTTAGTATCAAATTAATTAGTTAACTTTAATTTTAAATGATTAAGTTAGATAATTTCATGTGAGAACACTTTTAATCTTGATAATTATCTTGTAAATTTTCCAAATTATTCTTTTCTACCGAATTTCGATTCAAAGATTTTAAACAATAAGACGCACGTAGCTATGCCAATGCGTGTATAATTGAATTGTTATTGTCACTATATCGTTTGTTTAATGATATATTTTTGTTATTTTTTTTACTTTCTTTTCTTTCTCATTGTTTGTTTGCATACCATCAGTATAAGAATAAACAGATATTGTAAAATAGTGGTTGCGCCTTTGTTAGCATCTATAAGACTTTCAGGTTATGTCATCACCTGTGAATTGATTGTGAGCCAGTCCTGGAAAAGAGGAGGATAGATTAATTAATAATAACTTCGTTTGACTTTTATGATTAAAGACTTTAAGTGGAGAAACCCCACTTGCAAGAGCCAACGCTGTTAACCCACGAAAATTTATTAGCGAAACCATTTTGTGTTTATTTGATGATAGTTCTCCAATCTAGCCATAAAGGAGGCGTTGATTATTTGCTTAGTTTAAAAACAAGCTGAATTTAGGGTGGTAATATATATAACACATTTATACAGTGTGTTGGTCTGTGAGAAGCTGCGTAGCCCGGCATAGTATTTTGATCTTCAGCTTCTGGCGCCCTCAGGATTTTACCATCTTCGAGTTACCTTGAGAGTTTTAGTGAGTTTGAAAGCTATTCCTTTTATCTTAAAGGTAAGTTTAGATTGAAGCCCCCCTTCTTCGGCTTCGAGCTACAGGATTGAAGTTCCGTAATGGGATTGGGCCTCTTTTTCCGATTTTTCCCGTTACAGAATATTTGTATTCCATTTAAATTCATTATTTTATTTTATCGTAAAATGTATTCAACAAAATTTTCACGTTTCTTTCGTTGTTAATGAGATCATTTTTTTTGTCGTGAGAATGTTTTATTCAGGCTTCTTGTATGAAATTCAATATGTCATTTTATTACTAAAACGTACCTTGTTCTAGTTCGAAACTGTTTATAAATCTTTATTATAGTTTTCGGTCTTTATCAATCCAAGGAAATTTTGTTTACATTAGAGTCTGTTCCTAAGAAAAAAATGTTTGCCGTGTGCAAATTTATGTCTGAGTGAAAGGCAGTTCTACATTAAAGAAATAACGTTAGGTATTTGCCCATCTCCAATTTTACAGGGTGCTGTTCCGTAAGCGACCCATATATAGGGTGTTGGTCAACGAGAAGCTGCGTGGGTTGGCCGTTGGTTCCCTATGACTTTCAGCTTCTGGCGTCCTTAATTTCAAACATCTTTTGAATTTGTCAAGAGTTTTTGGTTGTGTAAGCTTTATTTTTTTTCCGTTAAGGTAAGTTTAGCTAGGACCACCTCGCCTTCGACTTGAGCTACGGGATTGAACATCTTCCGTCATCCGTAACGGGCTTTAGGCTTCTTTTTCAGCTTTTCCCCGTTACAATTCTTACAATTTTTAGTATGATCATTCTCAGGAAACAGAACAGTTTTCTATAACTGCTTGGAAAAAAGAAAAAATTAAGCAACGACTAATTAAGAAAAATATTGCTTTTCAAGGCAGTATCTTGAAGATAGAGTTGTTACAAATTGCAAGAATTATTGTGGGACCAAGATGGCAAGAAGTACTTTTCTTGAGTAAAAGATAAATCTAGGCTATTTTGCAATGACCATTGGCACTAAGCAATTGTAGCAGGATAATCCTGTTGTGATAGCCCCTAAATATGCTGGTAATGATAAGAATACAAGAGTTTCCTATTTAAAATCCTCCAAATGGTAGCATGGCTTTTACCTATATCTCGGGCAATTTGTCTGGTGCTTAGTGAGGAATCTTCAAAAACTCAATGAAGTACTTCTTCTTCAACGACTAAAGTATGTTGTTTATCTACATGACCAACGCCGTTCCAGTTTCTCATAGTCGCTGATTTACTGCAATAAATGTTTTCCAGTTAGGTGTGGTACGATCGTGAAATCGCCCTCGGTAACAGTGAGCATGAGCATCATCACTGCAATCACAGAATACCAAATGCATGCCTGCATACTATTACTTAGTGAAACGAAGCAAAATAAAAACAAATTCTTCTTGAATGTACAAAAATGCTGGAACACCAAGACTGAAAAGTGTTGACCAAATGCCCATTTCTTATTCAGAACTCTTTTGCGGAATTTCCCGGATAACAAATTTTATTTACCTAAGTATAGAAAAATTGTTATCAGAATTAGCTTTCCTTTTTAGGGGATAGTTTAAACGATATGTGACGCACAAGCGAAAAGCTTCTAAGCAAGACTGTAGCTAGGGGGTTTTTCTAGCTAATTGTTGTATTAATGATTGTGTTACAAATTTGTTTTTATTGAGTTCAGGAGGATTTCCATGGACGCTTGTGGAAACCCTCCCTTCCCAAATTCAATCTCAGCTAACTACGTTTTCCGCAATTTTTCAAGATGACGGCAAATGCACTCATCGGACATGCATGAACTCTTAGTATGTTCAACCGTACATAAAATACAACATGCCTACGCAGAGAATTTTCTAATTTTTTCCACATTTTTTACTAATACTCCAGTACTTACTTATAAATGTAATCCGTAAGATCAGACTCTTAATATTATTCTTGGAGAAAGCTAGAAGTTGAGACGTGAAAACGGGTTCGATGCAAGGTTTACAAAACACTACTTTGTAGTAATACAGAGCAGAAAGACTGTTTTTGTAAAAAATCAAAGTTTTCCTTGCGTTCTGAACAAAATTAATTCATCACCAAACATCTGAAACCTTGATTCTGTAATCAGATTGTTAAAGTGAATTAGTTTCATGTTTGAAATATAAATTCGCAGCACTTCAACTTTTTTAATGCAATTTTGAGGATGGAATTCCAGATGCTTAGTTTCAATGAGTAATTAACTTACAAAATCGAAATTTTAGTCAAAGTTGTTTAAAGTTCGGAATGTTTTCGTGATGTGTGGTTTTGATAATCGCGTGTTTAGTAATTTAATCATTTAGAAATATTCAATTAATGCAATAATTATGCGATAACTAATTGTTAGTGTAATAAATTGCATTTTAGACGAATATCTGGATAAACAAAATGAGCTGTAAAATTTCTTTATAATTTTGTAATGATGTTCTATACATAAATAAAATTCGTCAGTCGATTCAACTTTATTTATTTTGTGAGATATTTTAAGAATATTCTGGTATATTCATAAAGAAAGGAACTTATCTGGCTATTCATGAAAACAAAGTATACGATATGTGGTTTGTTTTCAAAATGAGTTTCTGTTTTTCTTTCCAAAACCCGCAGAGTATTGTAATCTTTGGAGATCATATGTTGTTCCTAATCTCATTTATCCAACCTTACTAAATGTTTATTACATTCTTGCTACGTTCTCATTCTTCTAGATTTAGGAATTTCATTTATTACCCTCAAATTCTCTTTGTTATTCGCTGTTCCATTAACAAAGACCATCTCACAGCCGTCGGTTTTTCAGAATTTTTATATAGATGTGATGCCTTGTTATTCATCCTGGAGTATATTACTTTTGTCTTTAATAATTTTATTCTTGCGAAGCACTTTAGAAATGATATTTACAACAGAAACGTCGTAGTTTTTATTATTGGACATTATCTTCGCGTCCCTATTCATAAAACCGAATTTAAAAAAGATTCGAGTAACAAAAGATCAGTTAATCTTGTCTTACAAAAACTCTACAGTGATAAAATCTATCAAATTCCAAGTTTTTAACAAATTTTAGCAAATTAAAAAATACAGAGGTAAACAATTTTTTCCACAGAATAAGCACACAAAATATTTATTATTCTAAAATAAATCAAGCAAGTTACTTAAAAAAACATGAATGGGCAATTTCATGCCTCGAGCCCTTCAATCGTTCTTTGAACCATACGCGACGAAATATTTCAGCTTTAATTTCGAAGTTTCCTTGTAATCGACTTTTTATTAGAAAATTTGGAGACTCTTGCAGTATTTATGTGTCCTGAGCGCGAACTTATTGTTTAATCGGATTGTCTTTTGTCCGAGTTTCCAAATTCACATTCACAGTATTCATCTTACAAATTCAAATTTTCGATACTCCTAGGCAAAGAGCTTTATATTCGTGCGAATCTCGACTTCTTCGACGAAAATTGAAATTGAATTTTTAAAATGTTTTAAAATTACGTCTTGTTTGATATTTACCTCTGAGTTTAATAAATGTTTTCTTTTTCTTTAGATAAAAGGCGTGGTTATAATATTTTCAGTTCACCTTGAACTTTAATTGCAATAATAGTCGAGCAATTGTTAAGTAAAAAGTAAAAACGTCCTTGTTTCAGAATTTCTATTCAAATAATCTCTTAAAACTATAAAAATAAAATAATTCATTATAAAAATTGGGTAAAATGGTCATGACAAGCCATAACTCATGCGTCAGCTCTTCTTCTAATTGAACCCTTTACACTTTTAAATATTCCACGAATATTTCTTATGGCTTTGCATTCTGGTATCTCATATTTAAATCTGATTTATCTCAGAAACGGCTAGAAGTATCAAAATTCCACAACCGACAAATTTTGTTAAGAATGTTTCAAACTTGTCAAGTGTCAAATTAGAATTTGAAAAGTCACACTCCAAAAGAAGTTCGTGGTAGAACCCCCCTGCACTCCTATATTTACTCCATTTAATTAACATATCAAAAACATTTTGATAATTTTACAAAGCGCATCGAAAAGTTGTAAAACTGTGCCAAAATCTATCCTGATACCTTTTACCATATTGAAGAAGACAATGTTTCTGTTACAGTTACTGAAATGTGTACAGTACGTCATGATACTACACCATGTAGATATGATACATTACTAGTTTAATAAACAACTTGCTTGTATAAAACATACTTGCGATTTTTACGCGAAAATGAACCTGACTGTATACAGTGTGTCTGAAAAGTATGGAATATCCTATATATCTCAGTAAATATGCATTTTATGAAAAAATGTTTCCTATAAAAGTTGTTTAGTGTTTAGTTTTACATTACAGGGCAATACGAAATAACTATTTTTTAAAAAAACAAAAGCGCAACGTATAATCTTCAATTTGTTTTAATGGGAAGGCTTCCCTTTATTGTACTCATTTGATAGAGAATGTTTTTCTCTTTTCAATGATGTAAAACTTTGATACACTTGCCTAAGTAAATTTTGATTAAAACGCAAAACATTGTTTGAATAACGCTTAAAGGTTTTTTTATTCATCTGTTACCTTTCCAGACGCGGTCTTTTAAATTTTCAATATCATCTAGTCACATTATGGTCGGTGTGATACACTTTTGTTTGTTGCAAAAATTGAATGCGTCGTAGAAATGTCACTTCAGAACCGAACCGAAGCGAAAAGGTATTTGTTTAATTAACTTAAGCATTTTGATTAACGTAAGGATAACAAAGTTACAAAAATACGACTTGCTATGAATCATTTATCAGAAAACATCGTATCGAAATCTTAATGATGCTGGGATATGGAGACAGAAGGAAAACACAGGAGGAAATTTGCAATTTGTTTAATAACGTGCACTCCGAATACCATATTTCTCAGTCTACTGTAAGTATAATTTTGCATAAATTTCATGAGACGGGTTCTGTCAAAGATCGTCCAAAAACGGGCAGACCTAAAGCTCTAAATAATGAACAACGTGAGAATATAATGTTGGCTGTCGTGGAAAATCCATATGTTTCTGTTCGACAAATTGCTCGTGAACATACTTTGAAGAAATCCACTACACACGAAGTTCTAAGAAAGGAGAAGTGGCATCCGCATAAACCTTGTATAGTTCAAAAATTATTAGAAGATGATTTAGATCGAAGATTGCAATTTTTCGAAGAAATAACACATAGGCTTCAAGAAAATGCAAATTTTCATAAAAATATCTACTTTACTGATGAGGCAACGTTTTGTTTGAATAGTACCATTAACAAACAAAACACGCGCTACTGGCTTCGCTAAATCCTGGCTGGTATGTAGAAGGGCACACCCAATATCAGCAGAAAGTCAATGTCTGGGCAGGAATTATTGGAATGCAAATTTTGGGACCTTTTTTTATAAAACATAATTTAACAGCGGATGCGTATCTAGATTTTTTAATATTTGACTTAGTTTCTGCTTTAGCTGTTCTATTTCCTAATGAACTAGATCCACATGTACCCCATAACAGAATATGGTTGCAACAAGACGGGGTTCCTCCTCATTTCGGAATTAATGTCCGACAGTTTCTTGATAATACTTTCCCTTATCGATGGATAGGCAGAAGAGGTGCAGTAGAATGGCCACTTGGTTTTTTTCTGTGGGGCCATCTGCAAAAATAAGATTGATGTCGATTAGCCTGAAGATATTGAAACTCTAAAAGACCGTATTAGAACAGAAATTAGAGCTATCACACCAGAAACGATTCAAAATGCAGTAAACGAATTTGAAAGACGACTTTATTATTGCCAAGCTGTAAATGGTGCACACTTTGAACACCTTCTATAAAATTTTCAATTCGTAACAGATAAATATTGAAATAAACTTTCAAACAATTTTTTGCGCTTTAATCAAAATTTATTTATGCAAGTGTATCAAAGTTTTACATCATTGAAAAGAGAAAAACATTCTCTATCAAATGAGTACAATAAAGGGATACCTTCCCATTAAAAAAATTGAAGCTTTTGTTTTTTTAAAAAATAGTTATTTGATATTGCCCTGTAATGTAAAACTGAACACTAAACAACTTTTATAGGAAACATTTTTCCATAAAATGCATATTTACTGAGATATATAGGATATTCCATACTTTTCGGACACACTGTATATCTCCTTCCATTTTTCCCATAACCAGCGTTGGCGTGTATGTGAATAAAGGAAAGGGAAGAGGCAAATAAATCTAATAATCCTACAACGATATTTTATAATACTTATATTTAAATTCTAAAAACAAAGCAAAGAAGGGCGCATTGACTATTCAATTGTACCTAATAACACTGGAAACTGCAAGAATATTAAATTAAAGACCCAGATCTTAAACAACAGAAAATCCATTTTTAATTTACTAACGCCAGTGGAAAGCATCAAATTAAAACATAATCTACCACCTATGATACGAACGTTCATCAGCTGAGATAAACTCTCTTTTGCACTCTGGATAACACCTCACCATCTTAATGTAAGGAAATAAAAGTGAAACAAGAAAAAAGTATCCCAAAGTGTGACAACAACGAAAATCGCAGTTTAAAACATCAACTGAACAAACAATGTTGCAAAACAAGCAAGTGTGAAGTCGGGCCAATTTTGAATCGACGAGTAAAATTATGGGTAAGTAACATGAATGTTGTAGGCAGACTATTATTATTGATACAAAAAATACAAACAAATAAACATGAAGACAGATTGATTATACAAACATCAGAACAGATAAAACATATAAAAGATAAAAATATACCACTAATGGTAAAACGATCCTGAAGAGCTAATTTGAGAGATATAATTATCGTACGAAGCAAGAATACTTAATTAACAGTTTTTAATTTAAAGCAGGATGACGCAATCTCTTAATGGGCTCTTCCTCACTACAACTTGTCTTGCATTAATCTAGAATTAATTTTACAGACCCCTTCAGCCCGTTCTTTATGTTTTAGTTTCTTTATATGGTACACGTCTTCGGCGTTAACTTTCCAACTAATTACCTATTGCAACAAGCTATTCTAACTGATCATATGCTACTCTGTTTAATACCACTTTGCTTAACAACATAATATTATAGAGTTGAAAATTTGATATTTTTACTTTCTCTTGTCTAAGGAAAATATTGCGTATAACCTAAAGATTTAATCTTGAATTTTTGATAGATATTTACGTTTTAATGTCCCCAATATTCCTTGAAATTATTTATCTTAGAGTTTGCAGTCCTGAACGTAGCGAGGGCTGCAACCATGCAAGGTCTCAAAAAGCAATTCACGTCAAAAATATGCATAAATCTTTTTGCACAAGCAAATGAATACGGTGATTCATACTTCAAGAAATTAGCAACTTTCCCAGAAAAAGAAATTAATATACTAGTTTATATGAATTCTATATAATCATGATAACAAAGAAGTAACAAAAATAATTATTCATATGTAAAACTATTTGTATTTTACTTTATTTCAGATGTAGACCCCAAAATGGACCCCAAGGCTGAAAAGTGCTATTTTACGTCCGGTTATCAAATCGTAAAGTTAATTTTATTTAGTACTTAGTATCATGTAACAACCAGGTGGCAACCCATTTTGCACATGACCATAGGAGAATCTAGAGGACAATTTGATTTAGCGATGCAGCAGCAAACAGATACCGGTGCATCATACAATACTTTTAGGCGTTTGAAAGAAAATTCGTATGCGACAAGAACGATGAAGTAAAGGAACTGGAGGTAACTGATGGATCAAGATTCCCATACCAATAAAGAGCAATCGCCAGGACCGTCAAAGCCACCAGACTGACTGCTGTGCTGCAGTTTTTAAAGTATGTGTTGTTTTCTGATGAAGCAACATTCAGTAATAATGAGCCCCTTAACAGAAATAAATGTCATCATTATGCCCAAGAAACTCTTCATTGAAATAGGCAAGGCAACTATTTAGAGAATCCCATAGCAAAATACAATTAACAGCAAGTAATAAGAGTCACTAGTTTTATTTTGATCTAATCCTTTTTGCTATTATTAATATTTTTCATTACTGTTGTCTTTTTCTGTTGAATGCTGTAAAATATTTGTAGCAGGTTAAAGTGCTAGATAAAGTGACAAGTTTCAAACTTTTATTCTTGACCGAAAAACAGTTTTTGAGCCCGCATGGCAGCCAATTACAAACAAGAAAACAAATAACTTTTCTTCTTTTCTCCAAACTTTGTTCCAATTATTAATGTATCTTGTTTAAAAAGGTAGAGTAACTTTGTGCAGTTCATAGTAATTCATAACCCGGAATCTCGCCATCTATTTGAATAAACTTAATGTCCATAGAGTGATTTACAGTTGACTTAGGACTTCGTTCTTCGCTAAGCCACCTGCGCTGGTCGGCGGTGCGCGTTGTCGGCCACCAGGTTAAAGCAGTTATTGAAAACTCTTACCAATATTCTTACAAATCTTCTTGGAGAAACTTAACCTCATTCCTAGGCACGGTTTCCGACTACTCTAAAGTTCGCATTCCATTCGGTGCAGGTTACTAAATACGTCTTTATAAATTCCCAAGATTTTGCAGTTTTTACAAAGTTCTAACCTTGTGTAAGCAATATTAGGTCATTGGAAATTGGCAGACGTTCTTGACAAAGACAAAAAGTGATTTCGACGGACGCTTAAAGGGGTATGTGACGCAAGAAAAATATTTAAAAACCTTTGGAAAAACTGTCGACACGCCTAAACCAATATAAGTAGGATAAATAAAAACGGCTTTACTTAGCTGTTGACCTTTACACCAAAAAACTATAAAAGATATTCTATGTTCAAAAAAGTCATTTATCACTTTTCTTTTGACTATTCAAGATGGATGTTTAGGATTGTTTCCATGAATTCTGAATCGTGGTCATTTTAATAAATCTCCAAACAAAAGAAAAATGAAAACTAAACCGAATACACAGAAATTCCACGTGTTCAAAAACTTGCCTTGCAAGAGTAATTCGAAATCGTTTCATAATCAAATTTAGACGTAAGAAACATTTTGAATGTCAAAAAAGACGTGCAGCTATCTACAGCTTTTTCGACTATCGAAATCTGCTTCAACGTCTCCAGACTGATTGTGTCAAATAGTTGGTGATTACAATGTTGTATTTCATTTGAAGTGTCAAAGTTATCATTAGGTACTTATTGGCTTATTATACTAGAAATGACCGCAATGTTCGATTTTTTCCTAGTAGAAGAGATACACCGAGATAACGCCGAAATAAAGCTCAGCTCTTCAGTAGGACAGTTCAGGATAGAAATAATCGATTTCAAATAGAAAATGCCAAATTTATAAGGCATTTATGTTGATTATTTTTAAAGCCAAAAGACTTTTAGAAAAAAATAACATCTTACTTCACTTTTTATTTTTCTATAAGAACATCACTCCATCTTGTACACAGAGCTGGTTTGAGCTGGAATCGGGAAGAAATCTTTTTGGTCTGGGATCGAGTTCACAAGGCCGTATGACTTCAGTAGTCGGTGTCCAAAGTGAAGAAAATTGCCAATCTTATCTACTCTAAACCAAAGTCCGGAACACCTCCAAATTCACCTTAAATCGCCTTGAAAATGTTTATCCGCAAACAATTTTAATAAAATGTCAAGCACGTTTCTTGGTTCCTTTTTGAAAAATAGCGTACTGCAATATTTGGTTCATGTTTATAATTAAGCACATACTTGAAGGTTTTGACGTTTCTTTGTTTATACAAATGTAGTATCGATACTTGGCGAAATTTCGACATGATAAACTCAATTTTGGAATTTTGTTCCATGATATAATTATTGTTAGCTATAGTAATAGAACTAAAATAAAATACTTTTGAAAAAATAGGAAGTTTTAGAAAAGTCGAAAGTAAGAACGATTTCTTTATGTATTAATTTGTCTGAAGACACCCTGTATACGAAAGAAATCAATAGTGAAATAACACTTTAAAACAGAATTTTAAATGAAGCTGCTAAAACATAAATTTATTACAATAACAGGTAAAAGTCAAAAACTCCTTAATAAGTTTTCGAACAGGAAGAAAGTTTAAGTAGATACAAATGATTTTTGTCCTAACTTTCAAACAAAAACTTTGAAGCGAGTTTCAAATAATACTCGAATTCCCATTTTAACGCCTTTTATAACGAGTAAAATAGAAACATCCTAATGAATCGAACTTCCACTTTTGTTAACGTGATCCTGGGACAAAGGCTGGTAACGAGGATTATACATCCTCTGTTTCGAGCTTGAAATCTGAAGTATGACACTTTTAATGCAAGTGGTCGATAAAGGCAGGCTAATGAGTTTGCTTTTGCTTGTTTTCATGCAAAAATAATATATTTCCGAGAAAAATGTTTAATAGAATTTTACTTTCATTTGAAATAAAAACGTTTTCATTCTTTACAATCAACATTCACTCGATTTATCTTCCGAACGGATCACAATGCGGCAGATATCTAAAATATGGATTGTTCACCTGGAAAAATAAAAGATGAAACAAACGTGCTGACATTTTGTGAATGCGATATGGATGTTTTAAGTTACAGAAAATCTGTAATATAGCAAATTAGATAACCTCAGGGTATTATGTACAATCCTCCCCAAAACTGTAAATGAAATTATATTGTTCGTCTTAATATTTAAGTAGGTCTAGAAACATTTACGCAGTGTTATGGAAATTTTATGGAAATCCATGACATTAAAAGTTTCATAAAATAATTAATGCCCAAAAAGAGAATTTTATTAAATGTAAAAAGTTTTTTTACATGTTTTCCTAAATTTTTAAAAAGTATAACATTTTACATCAAAAGTAATCAAATAAATTTCTTGAGTAATTTTTATTTCTTTCATGTAAATCGAACGAATAAAGTAAACGAAAGCTAAAAACGAAATATTTTTTAATATCTTCTTTTATTTAGTTTACTTAGTAATACATTACCTCCAGAAACAAATTACCAAATGGCGAGAATGATATAGAACATGCTACGAAAATATAAATTACAATAACAGCTCGAGTACAATATAAAAAAAAAACTACAAATATACAGTGTGTCGTATTTAAGATGAAGACACCTCCGTATTTTCGCTAATTGAAGGAGTACATGTTTGAGTTTTTGCACATTAATACAGATTAATGAATTACATTTTTAAGATAACTCAAATTAATTATGAATTTTAAACTCAGCCAACTACGACTTCCCAAACAGGGCCAGTTCTTGTTATTTTGCTTCGCGTTGGAGATATCGAAAAAAGTTACTGGAAAAAGTTGTTCAGAATATTATTTTAATCGCGTGTACCGAATTTGATGACAAAATTCGCATTTTTAATTTTTCCCCTATTTTCGTCCATGGGCACAATATTATAAGTTTATTTTTCAATTAGAGTGCCATGGTTTAGCTTCCATGACACTATTAAATTGAGAATGTCAAATGTTTTAGTCTCTATTCTATTCTATTTTAGGATTCTATTTCCGCTCTCTAATCATTACAATAACATCTGCAGGAAACAGTACAACATGTAACACACAAGAGGCAGCAATATCACACGATAGTTGTAAGAAACTATACTTGAAACACAGAAATTATTGAAAAGATTTTTAAACTTGTGACGTGACCTATTAAATAAGTTTACATGATGAAAAATAGTGCATTGAGTGTATTTCTAGCATTGATTCTAACATTTAACATAGACAACAGTTACGGACAATTAATGTAAGGATTAAATAATTTAAAAACGAGAAATACAGAGGCACCTCGCCTGCGTTTATCAAGAGACTACAGGCTACAAAATGGTAATCTAGTACTATAATCAATAGAACTGTATGGAATTTTATTTTTTCATAACAGGCAGTTAGCAAATTTATGCTGAACACGGTCTATTCCTTCTATATATATATATAGCAAAGAGTGTTTAGAATTTTGAAGGTATATTAATAATAATAATAAATGATAAGTGCGTTGGACAGGTGAACCACGGTCGGGCTAGATCCCGAGGAAACGGCAGCAGCAGAAGATAATGACAAGCAGGAATCTTACATCTCCTTTCCCATTTTTGGCAGAGACCACTGAGGCAGGTCGCATACGTCAGCACATGAAACGGACTAACGAAGTTAAAGTATTCATCATGCGTACGTATTACACCATCAGACAATTAGAAACTGACTTGTCCACGTATAGAGACCAACTTCGTGCAAAACATATCAGTACAAAAGCTAGCGAATCGAAAAAGAGCCATTATTCGAAATAACTTAACTCTAGTACCGCCGTTAGAACAAATTAAGGCATAAGTGCGGGCAATGATGCAAAGGACAGGCACTCAAGGGCATAACAGTCTGATTGACGCTAATGAAAATAGTAGTAGTAGTAATAGAGCTCTCACTACTCTTCATGGCACTTATGATGAAATACGTGCAATTGATCCTCCATAATCAAATACAGGATGCCTTTCAAACAGCACTGATGTAAAACAATGAGACAAATCAAACGAGAAGGACCATCATACCAAAACAAACATCTTTTCCAACTGGAAAATATTGTAGGATGTTGTCAATGACGATAATTTATAACAACACCTGCAACAAGTACAAACGTTTGAAGATTTCAATAAGGCTATGTATTGAGCAGTTGAGCTGCTACATATTGCAATGGATACAAGGTTATTGTCAAAACAGATAATTTTAATCAAACTATCTGAGCTGGCAACTCAGTATATGTAAATGCTTGCACTGAAAGAAGGATTCGCCCTCTTGATGTTTAGATATGTGTCAGTCTTTGCTTAAGCGTCCATTTTAGTTGAAATTTGAAAGAGTCGCTGCAAGATCTTTAGAGGCCAACTACTAAAAATTTGATTGCGAGACTATTTACTTGGTAAGAATTACCTCAGGGAATTTATTTTCTTCTGATACTGGCACAGCTGTGCGTACTGTCTCGGTCAACTGTTTACGTTCTACATATCCCCAACACCTTTGTGCGGGGCAAAAACTAAGGGTGTGGGAACGAGAGATCTGTGCAAGTTGTTTACAATAGCAGAGTCTTTAGTATTTGAAGTTTGCTGTAAAATCCAGCAATCACGTTTTCATTTATTATATCATCAGCGATTGGACCAGGCAACTTGAATCGGCTGTGATCAGTATTGTGACCTGAATCCATATCCAATATTTTAAACATTCTTTTAAGATTCTTTTCCAGTTGTAATTTCTGATAAAGTACGGATTATATATTACCGAGGCGTATTCTAATTCAGATCTTATCGAAACAAAACACATTTTAATTTATAATGTTTGTATTCTGGAAAAATTGAGAAATATTCTTATAATAAATCCGAGTAACTCAAAGCACGTGTTGATTAAATGCTCTGTATGGTTTATGAAATTTAATTTGTCATCAGAAATGTTTTACTATTTCTTTTTTGAATTATACTCCCCCATATAAACAATTGAGTCGTTTCATAATTTTTAGGAAAGAAGAAACATTTATTTATATTGAAAATGTATCCTGTATTTATAGGATTTAAAAAAAAGTTTCAGATCATCTGCGTATACTAAAAAATCTGGGGATTTTATGGTATAAAGGCGGCCCCAGTAAAATACATCAATCATATTATCAACATTATTATACTTAATCAAATCGTCCCTGATGTTTTCAAACTAAATTAAAAAACCTGCTTTCCTAAAATTGTATTGTTACAATTGTAGGTCGGACTTTCATCAAAAAGTTCGACATTAAAGTGAATCTGTAGGGCGGGATGAAATCGATCCTTTTGAATCATTGGATGTACCTACCACTCGATCAATATTAGTTTCCACGTTTGAAAGGACGATGCCCAGAATGTGTCCATAATTATTAACAGTTGTGTTATTTTGTTTGTATCCTGTATGCAAATTTTGGAAATTATTATTAATTTAAATAATATCTATACACAGGGTGTCCCTAAATTGCATTAAAAGCTTCAGGTAGACGTCTTCCTTTATGAGGCCTGAACTCAAATCTACAACCAGAATTTTTATTCCGTTCTGTTTCTGTTTACTGACTTGCAGTTCCCGTTTTTTCTGGTATGTATTAATTCTAGTTTTTGTATTTCAGTTTTATAGTTTAGTTTTTCTTTAGTTTTGTCATGGAGTATGCAATACATGAGTATACCGACACGATTCTGTTTCTTGGGCAATGTAATGGAAATTACAATGAAGCTGTCAGACTTTATGCAGAACGTTTTCCAAATAGACGCCATCCAAGTCATAACGTTATTCGAAATGCAAACCAAAGCCTTAGAGAATCTGGAAATATTATGCCAATTCATAATTTAAATAGAGGTGGGCCGCGAGCAGTCAGAAATCCCGATTTAGAAGAAGACGTTCTAAATATTGCAGAAAACGATCCCAGCCCTAGCGTTCGTGCTATTTCTCGAGTTGTGCCTGCTTCAAAAACAACCGCCCACAAAATCCTAAAAGAAGATGGGCTTCATCCCTATCACAAGACTCGAGTTCAGCATTTGATGGGAGCAGATTTTGGAAAACGTGTGACCTTTTGCGAATGGCTCCTAGACCAACACAGAAGAAACCCTGCTTTTGTAAGTAATGTGCTGTGGACGGATGAGGCTACCTTTACAAGAAATGCTATTTTTAATGTTCATAACGAACACATTTGGGCACATGAAAATCCTCACGTCTTTCAGGAAAGCAATTTTCGAGCTCGCTTTTCGGTGAACGTATGGGCGGGGATGGTAGAAAATAAAATGGTTGGTCCTTTTATACTACCTAACAGGTTAACTGCTGAAAACTACCTAATTTTTTTTAATTACGATTTTTATAATCTGCTGGATGATGTTCCTTTGTTGGTCCGTCGGGATATGTGGGTGCAGCAAGATGGTGCACCATCTCATTATGCTGCCAGAGTTCGACAATGGTTTAACGAGAACTATCCGCAAAAGTGGATTGGTCGTGGAAGTCCCGTAGCTTGGCCCCCAAGAAGCCCGGACTTAACGCCCTTAGACTTCTTCTTGTGGGGACATTTAAAAAATTTAGTGTATTAACCCCTGTAGAAAATGAAGAACAATTAATAAATCGCATACAAGAAGCAGCAACAACTGTTAATGAACAAATGCTCCAGCGTGTTCAACATGCTGTGATTACACGAGGAATAAAATGTCGTGAAGCTGCTGAAAGACAGTTTGAACATTTAGTTTAAAGCACGTGCCATTATTTAAGTTAAAATACATTTTATTGTTAGTACAGGTACTAGTGATATTCAGATTTCAACTACAAATTTATAATTAGTTTTTAAAAATTTATTTTTTTTATTGCGATCAGATGTTTGATTCTTCGCCACCTTTAGCTGTAAAGGTTAAGCCGCTTTCCGGCACTAAGCAGCGTTGCCAAGCTTATGTTTCTTTTTTTTGGCTCGTGTAAAGAAACTAACTGCGTTAGAGAGTTCGCGTTTGAAGTTTTCTCATCACAATTGATTAAGGAAGGCGGCTACCTGAAGCTTTTAATGCAATTTAGGGACACCCTGTATATTGGCTTCAGTTAAGTCTTTTAAGCTATCGGTTCTGTTTTCGTTAGCAACTATTTTTACATTTACATACTATTTGTGTTACAACAGCTGAGATAAGTTGCACTTTTGTTTGTTTATATCCATCAAAATTTCTTGAAAATTAATGTTTTGCAACAAGTTACGGTTAACCTATTTATCATCGAAGTAGGTCCATACTTTGGTCTCACTTTGGGAGATTGATTTAACCTTGTCGTTACCATCCGTTGCCGACTCTTCATTTTTTGAATCGCAATTTTTACAATCATATTTTGCTTCTTTTGTTATTAATCATTGTTCTCCACTCATATATGATACATCGATACATCTAATATGATGCGATACCTTTCAGGATCCATTACACTCTGAAACAGGGGAGGACAACGGTGCCCCCATAGTCTGAATTAGATTCTATAAAGGCAAATCTATCAGTAGAAAATAACTTTAAAGCAAAAATATAATGAAAATAATTAAATCAATTGTAAAATATACGAACGTATTTTATTATATGAGCTAATTTTAGCGAGATACGCTAAGCATATAACATCTCTTAATTTCTTAATGGCAGCTTTATCACGTTCGCAGGCTTTTTATTCCGAAACGTAAGGCCATAACAATTTAAGCTACTTCTGATACAATTTTTTCTAATTTTTCTAAAAGAAACGCTAACTTATTTCACTACTGTTAAATAGCTATTTTGAACGTTTAAGTTAAGTCTTCCAATGTACGTATTTTCACATCTAGCGCCACAGTTGAAACTTTAAAATTTAACCAAGATATACAGTTGCTGAAAAATTTGCTTGTAAAGTGAAAAACCATGTAGCGTCGCGTGGTTTTCAATAATAATTAATTAGGTAAGTGATCAACCCATACTGACTCGCACTGTAAGATAAGAAGATTGAACAGGCTTCTTTAATGGAAAGCAATAGTACATTGGCAAAATTAATTTCTAATCCTCGTACAAAGATACCGGGTTAATTTTATGATAAAACATTAAATAAAAACTGCAGGTACTCAAATAAAATATTAGAGACCAATTTAATTAATACAAACAGGAAGAATGATGAAAAGACATCACTCAGTGCAAGTGTTGAAAAGATACACTGTAGAGGTAAATATCCTGTTTATGGTAAGACTTATCATGTTTGCCACTAAACACACGGATATTTATTTGGAAAAATGAGACTATAAGTGTGAATACTGAAATAATAAACCGGAATCTAGCTATTCGTATAACATTCTACTTGTTCATTAACAGTTGGTACATATTATGGTTATGACATACTCTGTGCATATTAGAAGTAACGAATTAAATTCTATTTGAATGAGTACTAGCTCTGAGCTAATGAGCTTTCAAGATACTAAAGATACCAATATTGTAAACCTTTCAACGCTCAACCCATAGATTTAAGGAACAGAAGTTAATGTTTTGGAATGGTAATATATTGCTATGGATTTAGAGCTTGCAGATGTATTTGAAGATTAACTCTTTAACTTAATTTTTGATGTATCTAGATTGTTCAATTTGAATTAATATTAACTTATTTTAACCTTACAGAAATACAGAACATTTATGTGCGTTAATTATACTTTAAAATCTCGTTTACAGCATGTCTCTTTACCTATTTTTTTTAAATATAATGTTTATTCAACTTTATAATTACAATGCAATTAAAACGAAATATAATAACATTAATTATTTATCATTTTCATCTCAAGATAAAAATAATAAGTGAATCTTTACAAAACACAATTTATAGAATGTGTACAAATCTTTCACCACGCCACAAATAAATGAAGCTAAAACCATCAATAATTATTTAATTGTACTTGAAGAAAATTAAGAATTACACAAACAATACAACTAATCAAATCCAGTTTCCAAAAACAAAAGATTTCTATAATTGTGTTCTTCTTAGCGAATTCACAAAATATTTAACGTAACTGCAGGACGATGTTCACTACTCGACTACAGTAATTAAGGCAACTGAAGATGCACTAAAATATGTCATAAAAATGTTTAAATCTAGAAGAAGAAAGAAATATTAAAAAGAAGATTTATGGCAGCAGGAAAAATTTAAAGCTGGTATATACATACGTTGAACTTTCATAGAAAATTTTTGCAAAATTTTGATCGAGAATCTTTTAGATGATATTAGAAGAAATAGCTTGCAATTTGTATATATTTTTCTGGGAAAAAATAAAAGTGCACTTGCGCACACATTATTATTAATTATGTACTATTCTTGACCTTGAAATGCCACTCGTGAATATCATAAATATAACCCTACTTTTTCATAACGAGTGATAAGTGCAGGTAAATTCAATTATTGATAATATTGGTTAATACTTAATTATGGCTAATATCAATAATAATTTAAATAGAACACTGGGTTGGGCGAAAGACAAGTTAAGACCGTGTTAAAAGGTTAACATTCAACGAGCCATGTGCGGCGTACAGCTGATTCACACGTGCGTACACGTTTGTGCGCATTTGTATGCAGAAGATTTTCTATTTTTTAGAACCAGTTTTAAAAATCTCTTGTTTCCTGAGATTTCTATGCAAATCCCGTTTTAGAAAGTAATTTCTATAAAATCTATCAGAAAATTTAACGTGGCGTCAAATAGCTCTAACGATTTGCATGATTTAAAATATGCACTTCTAAACCGATCAGTTCTCATATAAAAAACATCTATCTATTATTTATCTATTACCTGAGGTTGTAAAACTTAAGTGTTATCTCATAAATGGTCATCATTTTTAACGTTTAGTCAAATACTTAGCTTCAAAGTATAAAACTATTACAAGAGACAACGGTAAACATAGAAAACTAAATATCCAAAATCCCATTTTAGGAAAACTTTTTGGCAATATTTATAGCAACATCTCCTATTCCTTAATTAGTCAGCATATTTCGGCATTTTTATTGCTGTATAGTTTATCACATACATATACCCTTTTATGGTTTTTTTCCCATGGAAAAAAAATTCTAAACCAAGCTTTTCGGTCTATTCTTTTATGGAAACAGGTATATAACGCCATAATAAATACACACTGAACTGAAAGACCTGCTGGGCTAAAATGCAGACGTAGGGCAGAATGAGCAAGTGTTCTACCAATTGCTGATACTAACATTATTAAGTCGTAAAGAAAAGGATGCAAATTTGCATTTCGTTTATAAACGTTTCCTGAATGACTAATTTATTATACAATCATAATTTCTTCCAGGCAATATTGGAAGAAATATTCTCCAGTTTCGAGCAATATTCCCATTCTTAGTATCCCCAGTGATGGGGGAAGATATAAGAAAATGGGAAACTTTCCAGGAATATTCTCAAATGCCAAATGTTGCCTACGTTAGATATTAGATTATTTTGTCAACTTTTTCATTTTGTAATGGTGTCAGAGCGTGCCTATTTGTTTCCACCATAGTGCTTCACAGAACAGGTAAAATTTGCCAATGCTTCCCAAGAAAACATAACGCTGCACTTACTTTGTTGTTACAATTATTAAACCGGATTTTGTTACCAAAGAAAAGTATAATCTGCACTAATTTATAAGTAGTCTATCCTTTATATGACAAGTTTCTGCATATACGGGGTGTCCCGCGACTCAACTGACACAGCTTAAAGGTGTGTTCCTTAGGTTATTTCAAGTCGAAAATACCTAATAGATATATGTCCAGAACTCAATAGTAAAGAAGTTATGGGTGATATTAAGTTTAAAAGAAGATGTGCAACAATTTAATATTAATAAAAAAATTGTTTAACACAAAGTTAATTATATCCACTGTTCAAACCCTGAATACACATGCTGGCTCTTCTTATAATTGAAGAGGTAGCTCTTATGGATGTTGTTGCAGCCAAAATTTTATGAAATAATTCATCTCTAGTGTGAGATTTTTCGGTATAAACTAAACTCTTCATGTGTCCCCAAAGATAACAATCCAGAGTCGTTAGGTATGGTGACTGCGGTGGCCAGGGAACTGGACCTTCTCTTTCTATCCACCGATTAGCAAAGCTTGGACAGGTTGGATATGATGTGAGTACAAACCAAAATTGTGTAATGTTCTCCATACTTTCATTCGAGTAACCCCAACACGATTTCATAGAAAGATTGGTTTCAATTGAATTAAGAATAACTTCCTCTTCAACAAGTCCTTACTGAACGGGACGTTCTGCAGCAGCTTTGGGAAAAGGACCTGTTTCCGTCAACTGTCGATACACATTGCTGAAGACACTTCGACAAGGTATTCTTCGTTTTGGAAACCTCCGCCGATATTCCTGCACTGCCGTTGTTGCATTTTCGTTACAGTATCCATAAATACAGTGAATGTCCGTATATTCTTGGTTTGAAAATGTAGCCATTAGCAAACGTTAAAGTGACAGAAATAATTCAAGAATCAATTATTGTAATGACAATGTGACAAAACAATTCAGCATCCTGCTCCTTGCATTAATTTTAAATAAAGATGCATAACAATTAACCAAACCATTTGCAGTATGGAAAATGCTATCGCCTATAACTCCTTTATTATGGAGTTTCGGACATATATGTATTAGGTATTTTCGGCTTGAAATTACCTAACATGCCTTTAAGCTATGTCAGTCGAGTCACGGGACACCCTGTATATTTACTTTATATTTTACGTTTTTAGATTTCTTGTAAGTATAAGAACTTATGATAATATGTCATTTATTTTATATAAGCACAGCCGATAAGTTTCGCGGGTGATCTGATGTCAGTTGGCTTTGGCGTAGCAACAAATTTCTCAAGCTGACAAATGACTTTGAAGGACCGATTAAGGTAGTGAATGTGATTTTTGAATGCACCTCGCACCCCGCATTTGCTTATGTAAGGGTACCCGAGATCGAATAAAAGAGCCTGGATAATCTTCAAACTAACCTTAAAATCTTACTTCACTTTAAATTGTCTTTCTGTAAAAGCTACAATCTTGCTGCGACAACCAATGGAACAGAAACTATAAAAACATTTAATGGTTTCTGCTCAAGATTTACCTTTAACATTGAATTAAACGAATAATAGTTCAACAGTTGACTGCAGACTTTGAAATAACATTCTAAACAAGCAATCAGAAAGATCAAAAGCAGAAAAATTCCAGTTTCGTACTGAACAACTTTATGTTTACTCAAGTTGTGTAGCTTTATCTTTTCTCTCTTTTTTTTCTTACAATTTATATTGCTTTTGTTCTTACATTTTCTAGTTTACTTTTGCCATTTGGTACTTTATTTCGAGCCAGAAAAAATACATCAGATATTCCATTCTATAGTTCAAAACCTTAAATATCGAATACTGTTGACGTCATCCTTTCTCTCTGAGATGTAGTTACTGTTGACGAAAAATGTTGACAAATTGTACTACTTACTTACTTCATTCCTTATATTTTTGTTGGCTTTAGGCTTACTTGGCTTATTTTGTATTGCCTGCCTCTCTATCTATATCTATAAATAATAAATGATGAAAAGTTCAAAATTCACAATTTTATGTGTCTTTTAGCAAGTGATTAATTTCTTTTTTATTTTATGGTCAATGTTATATTAGGTTGGCTTACGAGTCGCCACTTAAAAAAAAGAAACTCTTAACATTAACCTAACAGACTAAAAGTTAGCTGATATAAAATATTTAAAGTGTATCACAAACGATTATTTTACCACAGCCCACAAGTAAAACTATAAAACCTCATGTGGTTTACTAACATGGTATTTTAATTTATTGCAGGTAGCGTGCATAAGATAGGTCTTTGTTTCGTATCCTTGCATATTATTATTACTGCGTGTACCTGAAAAAAATATAATTTTGGGTCAAAATTTCTTAAACATATCTTTTCCAACAATTAAAATAACATTTATAAATTTAAATACCATAGGCGAGTTAGATTCAAACCAATCTGTCAGATTTGGCACACTTTCTGTTAACTTTTATAATGTAAATTTTCCTTTATATTTAGTGTGATGGATAAGTATTTAAAAATGTTCGTGGACTTAATTATCTTTTAAAGGCAAATCAATATCCATGTCCTAATATTGCTGCAGTATTTGTTGCAACTTTTAGAAAGTATGCCGTAGTTATTACACATTACCGCTCAAGATCACAATTTTTCTGATGGCTTTTATATCTGCAGCCTCGATGTTTTTTTGTGCTGAACTAACTGTTCCAGTTTGCTTTCGAAGATATTATCAGAAAGAAATTATAGTGCTGAACTATAATTCTTGTTGACAAGCATATGATTATTGAATGCTGAATCGTGGCGTGGATAAATTACCTAATAATTGTCATATTTCGGAGAAAGTTTGTTTTTACCTTGTCATTATCGGCTCATTCTAAATTTACAGATTTATGCTTAGACTGTGAACGTGTTTAAAAGATGCAGTAACTTCTGCTATAATTTTCTCAAATTTTATGGGTTGTAAATTTAAATTTATAGTACCGCCTTTTGATTTATAATGTGTGTTACTAACTATATGGGCAATCAGATATGATGTTACTAGAAGATTAAACCATTTTTATACAAACGAGCTCATACCACTCACATAGAATGAGTGTTCAATGTAATAAATTTTTCTTTTTTTAGTTTCCAAAAGCAAAAATAACGTTTATACTTCAAGACGTAAACAGGACATTTCGTTAGACTATTATACGGCCTATTAATGTTAACAACATAAGAAAACTCTAAACTGCCAAATTCCTTTTACGTTATTGTCCAAATGAAGCTTACTACAAATTTCCAAATTAGAAAAGTTTGCCGGTCTCATATATTTTGGAATTTTATTTTTCTACAACGCTTAATTGATAGTTACTCAGCCGACTTTTAAAAAAGAATGAAACGCAGAAAAAATAAATCCAAAGTGTCTTAGCATTTTCTTCAAATCTAAGAGAATAACCTCAAACATTATTTTAAACTGTTCCGACATATTCAAAACATTATAATTAAATTGTATTTCCTCTTTATTATCTTGCTACATTTGAGTTCTTCTGGTTTTATTAATAACTAATTTTGTATTGATTCTAAATCTCCACGCACTTAATACCATCCTGCATCTCTTCTAGAATATTCAACGAGAAATCATGTAGTCTATACTTTTTAGTGGTGCTCATCGCCTATTTCTTTATATACCTTTGACCGTTATGATAGGCCAGCATGTAAGGCGACGATACATTTTTGAATGCAGCAGTGGCATGACCAGCGACCAGTTCATTCAGCTAATTCCCATATCTTACTAGAAACAGAACTGAAACTTTAATTTGCCACATCGAGAGTTTGGAAACTGTCTTAGATCTCCCGATAACCGTTTTTTGATAAGTTCATGATCAGATTATTTTGTCACCAAAAGTGGCACGCATTAATGAAGTCTCTAACTTCAGTCTGCAGTAGCTCAAGAATTGGAATTATCGACTCAACCTTTAACATATCGTAAAATTAGTTGTGTTCCACAGTTTTAAATTAAACTCAAATATTTTGATGGAGATCTTATAAATTCCAATTTTTTTTAATTTCTGTTTATTATTCAACGGTAACACTGAAATCAATAAAGGTAATTGAATTAGTCGGTCACCTACAAATTTTATTTTTTTACGCTTGCGAAATAATCAGTGAAAGCTTCCATGACATTCAGTGGATTTGGTAACAGGTCTTACACACTATAATAAACATCAATCAAACAAACCCTTAAGGTACCATTTTAATCTACAGGCCACCAGCAATTAACACACTACAAAAGATATTTTGTTTAAGAGAATATTAAATTCTAGAAAAAACTTACTTTTTCACACAGTAAGGTATAATAAGACAGTCTTACAGTTCAAAATTTTTAACCTGCAGGTAGTAATCGCCCAGATGCAAAAACAGGCTAGAACAAAGCCAGTAGCATCTGGGATGTCGAAAGAAACAACGGGTGCAGATTATTCTATAAGTACAGAAGCTGGAGAAGATTCGGGTGAACGATTCATTCCATACTTAAAATTTCCAGAACGGCATACATAGAGATATTTTAATAATAAAGCTGGCCAAAACACAAATTTAAAAGTAACACTAAACAAAATGATTGCATTATCAAATCAAAAAAGCCAGCAAAGTAAAGTTTTGCTTAAAATCAGCAAACAAAATTTTAGGATTTGTGCACTCGAGAAGTTACGATCTGTTCATAATTTTTATAGTAAGTGTTCAACATACTGTTTTGACCATATCGTAGCCAATTTGAGCAAAATATCGGTTCTGGTCACTTTAGTATCGACAAGTAATGTCTTTAACAGCGAATTGTTTATATTCAAAAAGGTTTTTGTTTAGTTTTCAAACATTTCTTAGTTTAGAGTTTAGCTGACTATACGCTAATTAATCTTTGCATTTATTAGTTGGTTTTGACAGCCCCAAATTATCTGTGCGGTGTTTGTTAACACGTTAAGCACCATAATAAAATCTGAAAATCTGGTCCCAAATGCCCATTGTTTTTTGAAAAGTCGTTTCATTTGACGTCACTTTATCAAAATATATTTAATATTTTTGGAAATTCTTATTCGTCTGCTTGTGTACCCCTATTATGTCGCGCAGCGGATATAAACAAATATATGTTCTAGGGCCACGTGGCACTAATGTTATGTCACATTTTTACTTCAAGAAACTTGTAGATTCCTGTATCTTAGTCCCTAGTCAGTCTCTAGTCCCCTTGATTTTTTCAAATTGTTTGTAACGGAAGAAATAACTTAAATGGTAGTAGAAACAAATCGCTATGGAGAACAATGCTTAGCCAAAAACAACAAGCCAAAATCCCGTATAAAGAAATGAATTCCCACTGATAATTCAAAAATGGAAAAAATTTTAGGTCTGCTCTTATGGATGGGTTTGAGCAAAATGCGTACACTAAGATCATATTGGAGAAAAACTCCTTTATATTCGAACGATATCTCCAAAATTCTATCACGAAATAGGTTTGAGCTACTTGACATTTTAGCGATAATGATGATCCTTCCCTTGAAAATTATCGACTCTGAAAATTATCGACTCAGAAAATTATCTCCCCCAATGAAAAACCTTGTACAAAGATTTCAAGATGTTTACACTCCTGATCAAAAATTGTGCATCGATGAAACCATTTCGTGGCCGTCTTCGGTTTAGGCAGTACATCAAAAATAAAAGACATAAATTAGGAATAATAGTGTACAAGCTTTGTTGTGATGGTGGCTATACGTACAATCTACGAGTTTATTGTGGCTCCGATTGTGTGCAAGGTGGACAAGCATCTGAGAATGTCGTGTTCTCTATTATGGATGGCTTTTTCAGCAGTGATTGACAGTTGTATACAGACAACTACTACGCAAGTGTTTCTCTAGCTAGTGAATTATTGGATAAAAAAATACATACGATGCTAAAGAAGTGGTGCAGAAGAAGCTGAAGGCAAAGGAGGTATTTGCTCAAAAAAATGAGACAGGAATAGTTGTCCTAAAGTGGCGCGACAAAAGGGATGTACTAATGTTGAGTACTGTACACAAAGCAAGTAAAACAACGAGGTGGCGAAACCAATAAGCCTGAGGTTGTTGTTGATTATAATCAGGCAAAAACGTTCATTGATATATAGGATCAAATAAAATCATATTCGCATTGCTTGCGACGAGGAACTAAGTGGTACAGAAAACTAGCAATAGAGTTCCTGTTAGGCTCAGCAGTGGTCAATGCGCACTTAGTATACAAGGAGGTTACAAATGATAAAATCTCCATAACAGAATTTCGAGAGAAACTTTCTTTGTTCGTATAAATAATACACACTATATGACTTTGTACACTTTGTATTGGAAGTATTTTTTACATAAAAGTTATAGAAACCATTATAAAAGTTTTTCAATGTTCCATCATATTCAATTGTATTTAGAATGAAACAGGGGTCAGAATTTTATGGACCAACACGAAAGGATGGTAACCTGGGCTGCACTGTTTCGATTAACGTAAGGAAACTACATTAGTACGACACATTCTTTATGTTACATAGCAAAATAGAACAGCCAATAGTGAGACATAGCATAGCAAAGAACACAGGGAGGTGCGACACTTGCGTTATACCTCATGGCGCTTAACGTGTCAACATTATATTGGGTTGGCAACTAAGTAATTTTGGTTTTGTAGTATGAAATAAAACTCATTTCTTTTAATACAAAGAATAATCTTTAATCAATTATATATTTTCCATTTTGTACAATGACATTTTGCCATCTTTCTTGCAGCTTCATGATTCCGCGCTCATGGAACTTCTGGTCCTTATCAGCAAAAAACTGAACCAAGTGCGATTTAAGATCATCGTTATTTGTGAAAGTTTTACCATTCAAAGAATTCTGCAAACTTCGAAATAAATGGTAATCAGATGGTGCCAGATCAGGGCTGTATGGGGGATGTTGCATCACTTCCCAACCAAGCTCCAATAATTTTCCACGAGTTGCCAAAAATGTGTGAGGCCTTGCATTATCATGGTGGAAGACTAATCCTTTCCAATTTGCCAATTTTTCTTTGATTGCTTCGTCCAGTTTCATAAGTTGTTGACAGTAAACATCTGAATTGATCGTCTGGTTCCTTGGAAACAGCTCAAAATACACAACACCTTTGTAATCCCACCAAATTGACAGCATGATCATTTTTTGATGCAATTCAGCTTTCGATGTGGTTTGTGCTAATTCACTGTGTTTGCACCATGATCGTTTTCGAATGATGTTACTGTAAATGACCCATTTTTCATCACGAGTGATGATTCTTTTCAAGAAAGGGTCGATTTCATTGCGCTTAAGGTGCAAATGTTGATTCGTTGTGTTAAGTGAATCTCTGTCAATTTATGCGGTACCCAAATATCGAGCTTCTTAACGAGTCCAAGACATTTTAAGTGTTTTTCAATTATTGTGTGCGATACCTCTCTGCAATCTCGAACGTTGCTCATCTTTGAGGGAAAAATCTCCAGAATGGAATTTTTTAAACCAATTCTGACACGTGCGCTCTGTTAAGCAATCGACACCATAAACTTCACATATCTTTTTGTGAGCCTCAGCAGCTTTCTTTCCTTTACGGAAATAAAAAAGTAAAATATGCCGAAAATGTTCGTTTCTGCGCTCCATTAAATTGACCCACAACTATTAGCTACAAAAAAAATCACGCACCACTTTCTTCTAAAATAACCTCAATGTGACTGATATCAAATGTCAAAAGGCAAAGCATATCACTAACGCAAGTCATTCAAAAAATAAAGCAACGCTTCCTATAAGTGAAAACCAAAGTTACTTAGTTGCCAATGCTACATTATACTACATGTTTCTGTGATTAGGACGCAAAAGATTCAAAACGAAGACGGCAACAGAAGACTACTACTGAACAACATTGTAAATAAATGCACAAGTATAATGACAATAAAATAACTCTAACCAGATTATTTTCTGTGTCAATTATTCTAAAACCTAACCGTCATAAGGGTTAGATTTAATAATATTAGTAAAATCTTTTTCATTAATGGTCATGGTCATGGTCATGGTCATGGTCATGGTCGCAGATATCAGACAATTGAGTCTTTAACTGTAGTCGGGATAGAGATAATCAAAGAATTCAAGCTTGCATAATCCAATACAGCAAAGCTACTTAATGGGCGCCACTTACTTTTTTAGAAAAAGGATAATAACAAGGAGAGACAGTCGGAAACTCAAACTGAAAGAAATAGCTTTATGAAACATCATCTAGAACAAAAACAAAGGTTGTAGAGAAATAATGTAGAATTTTTAACACGAATGAAACTCTCCGCTCTGTCGTGCAATAGCCTGTAGAGCGTACCGCGTAGCAAGTAAAATGGTAAAAGTATAGATGCAACACAATTTTCAAAAAATAATCGACATAGCGGTTATTTTATTTTCTTCCAGTTTAAAAATTATTGTGTACATCTTCCGATTGTATTTCGAAAATGCATTTGCTTTAATGCAATGTTAAGTAGTATTTCTTTGCAATTTATAGATTTCTATGCCGAAGTGTTGGTGTGATGCGGGGAAACTTTTTGCAAATCCACATCATACGTAATTCACGCAATATTTTTTCACGTACCTGACCTTTGAAGAGAAAGAATGATAATGTTTTTTAATGTTTTGTTCATTGTTCTTTGGTCGCATTTTTGAAAATCCTTTGAATTGTTACTATAGTACTTTCTACAAGAAATACACAAAATATTATGAATGTTAAAATTATAAATAGTCTGTATATAAAACCATTCTTTATTTTGAATTTCAAAATACCAACGCGATGAAACACAAAAATGAATGAAAATACTTTGTACTAATTCCAGCAGTTCCTATAATCTTGTGTAACGAAAACATGTTACTACAATTAATTATTAAAGTTACATTTCTCAGTACTTGATGTATCGCAACAGTACGAATTCTTTATTGTGATTTCGTGCAGCTTAGAAAAAAAAATAAGCGCAAGAAGAAATAAAATAAATAATAAATAGATCAGAGTGAAAAACAAGTCCGTGGATCTCGTTCGTGCCCTTCATGCATACAAAAATAACAGGTGCAGAATTGCTAAAGCAGGTGCTGTTGAAACTTTCAGGAACATTTGGAAGAAGTGTGGAGTTAAGAACTACTGTCGATAGGGGTTCGTGCAACAAAACGTTTCGTTACTAACTTTCCCCAAATGAACTCTTTTCGATCATTAGAAATAACAAATATAAATATTTCCTTTAACCCGCTGGAATTAAGTTAATAAAAATAAAGTACATCCTGAATAACGCTCGCTTTTCTGCTGGTAAGGAAATTGAAATTCCCTTAACAATTAGAAATTTTGGCTTGTAAAGTTTTCATGTAGGTACTTTAATATAATTTCTAACTTTGTTAAATAACCGTGTCGTTCTCAGTTACTCTCTCAATTATGTCACTATGTAAATTCTTGCAAAATTCTTTAAAGTAGATAAATGTAGGCGCAGTGCATCTGTTAAAGAACATTCCGTAGATAGGTATATTCTTTTTTTTTCGTAGATAATCTAACGTATTAGCATTAAATAATCAACTAAAGAAATAATATGAAACTTGTAAGACGAATGTTGTAAATTCCTACATTTCAAACAACGGAAATAATAATGAACTTTATTTTTAAGTATGCAAATGTTTCTCAAAATAATTTTTGTCGTTATTTATGCAACTAGATCTTAATCTTCTTTTTGGCAATTTAGTAATTTTTTCACATAACCAAATGCAAATTCCATCGACGGATGTGTAGTGTTCTACGAGCTTTAAACTGCATGGAGAATTCTAAATCATTTCAATTTAT
>VTPC01091117.1:36846-66185 GCA_011009095.1 Ignelater luminosus | reverse complement strand
TCATAATTGTGCTAGACTTTGTTTGCCGAGGCTAACCACCCGTGGAACCCTAGATATATCTGTTCTTTCGTATAACTATGTAATATGTCGTACTATTGGGTCTTTTGCTTGTAGTGTTTTCCAAAAACACATTACAATAAAGGACAAAACGTTAAATAAATAGAATAGAATAACGAAGGTCACTGTTCTGCCAAAAATAATGTTTTGTTTGGGGTAGAAGAAAGGGATGTTGAACTGAAGGTTGCACATGTAAGCTAAACAGGATATTTGTTAGAATGGGGATAACTTAAATGTGAAATAATGTAGAGACTTCGGACTATTTAGTAATCTCCATGTCCTACTGCCTTCGAGAATTAAAAAACAATTTTTGATTTTGAAGTGGGACACCCTATATATCTTAAATTAATATTTGATGTGGCATTCGAAGATAAGTGCTGTAAAAGACCAATAAGTGTGAAAAACAATTTGTACAGTTCTATTGTATGTTCGATGAAAGAAAATGAAATGATATTAATCAACTGGTCTTTAAAATAGAAATAAATTTTTTTTGCTATATTATCTGTAAAACAATAAAGCATGTAATAATGATGTAGACAATATAATAATGTAACTTTTACAAAAAGTAAAATGTAGTAAAATAACAAACGTAAATTTGTCACTATCAGTAAATAGAAATTTCCTCGATAATCTCACGACACGATCGTTTACAGTTCTTCAGGCCTTTCTATTTTCCTTATTCTTTTGAGGTTTTAACGAGGTTGTTACAAAGTTTTGTGATATGCCTGCAAGGTCTGAAATCTTTTTATAAGTGTGTCTAGGCAGACGCAATGTTTTAATTAAACGTCTTTCTTCCTTAGAACAATGTTTGTTTCGGACTATTTTAGCTAAATTTTAAATGCAAGTAGTTAACTATATTACCAACTTAAGAAATGAATTCTCTTATCATTTACTGCATTTCTACAAAAGATTATTGCCTAAATAGGGCAATTAATTAGAAGTTGCTTGAAAGAAATAATTCAATTACCTACCGATATTCTTGACAGTATAAACTACAAAGGACTGTTTTTTTCGTGCTTCTCGAGAAGTTCCCCTTTAAAGAATAAATTTCTGTAATTCAATGTTAAAATCAAAAAATTCTTACATTTTGGAAACAAAAGACTTATAGTGCGAAACTACGAAAAATTTCCAACAATTAGATATTTGAGAGATCATTTATAAATCGAGAAAGTGGATTAATCGATTAGAAGTGAAGTAAGAAATGGTTCAAGATTAAAACAAAAAGGAAAAGGGGTAATTCTATTTAAAGATTATACACCGACTAACAACTGGATTGGAATACATAATGGTTTGTCTTGTAGTGAATGTCGAGAGGCTGTACGCTCCATACCAGACAGATCCATGGACAACAACCTCTGTAGGCGATGACACAGAGAGATAGAAACCCTTGGGCACGTCCTTGGACTCTGTCCATATCCAAATTTTGAAATATTTAGTTATTTAAGGAAATTTCCGAAGAATTGATATAATTGCTTTGAAGCAGAATTCAGAAATAGGATACATAGTAGCCGATCAGACAAAAAAGTCAATAGTGAAAAACAATTCCGTTTTATAATGAAAAATACAAGTTAAGTAAAATTACAGTTTGTAGTTTAATGATTGGTGCCAGAGAAATGACAACCAAACCGATAATGAACTTAAGTAAGATTTTTTGACTTGAAAAGACTCTATTAAGAGAACTTAAATCTTAGGTTCTATAATATTTATAGAATAAATAAAATTAAGTTAACTATAATACCAACAGTTTGATCATTTTAACCTAAATTTGCGTTCATATAATATTAATATCTATTTAGGCATGCTTTGTCTTTAAGGCAACTCAGAAATTTGGTTAGTGTTTGTTTATATTTTTAATAAATTGTTATATACATCCAAAGCAATACCTCAAATGTGAAATCTTTATCCTCCTTTATATTCAAGTCAAATACAGAATTTAAAATAAAAGAAATCTACACCAATAATATTTCACATGCCTAAAAATTATACCGGATGTTCAATTAAAGTGAATCTTAATTTCCAGCTTATATTACTTCTATATATATTTTTTTATATTCAAAATATAATGTGCACTCTATTCCAAAGAGCCACACCCTACGAACTAGCAATGATACGCATATATTGCACCTCAACTGTCAAGCTATTTTTAGCAAGCAGTAATTTACAACATTTTTAACAAATTTTTTGTTGTAACCCGTTGAGGTGTTGGTGTGATACGTTTTTATAGTGGTTGGGCCAAAAAACTGATATATATTTTGTTTCTTTCCATCGTACGGCTTTATTGATCTCTGCAACCTATAAGGAAAACCGAAATGATTAATTAAACCCAAATTTGTAATAACAAATTATAGCATTAATTACTACATTTTTCGTTTTTTAACTATTTTCAAAAAACATCTCTACAAGTTTAACTCAGCTATTCGAAAATTTGAATCAATTTATAGTCAGCGTAGATCCCACGCGTTATATATTATTACAGATGAAAACTACTTAGATTTTTTTTATTATAAAATGTCAAGATGCTTATTAATATCAAATTAGTCTCAACCAAATTTAGAAGTTCTTCAAAAACAGGAAAAGTTTTGGTAATATTTGATTCTATTAACAGACATACATACATCAAAGTCAGGTAACAAAGGCTGCAATATTTTACTTGTCAAGGTCACAGTAAGATTTACTTTAAGCCGATGACCGATTTGTAAGAACAATTTCAAAACTTTATTAGCGTTGTTGCCATATTTAAAATACCATTCTTAATTTATCGGAAATCAGAACCTCATATAGACGGCACGGTCACTTTAGTGAAGGCGTATTTTGTTTGGCTCTGCCAATTTTCTCCTTGGTCGATCATCCCTATCGATGTTCCTTCAACCAGCCAGCATGAACAAATAAATCCAGTACTGTGTAACTTACCCAGTCATTTTTAGTTTCCCAAGTAAATTATAATATTGAGTGTTGAAATAAAATTTGTTTAGTTTGTTACGAAAACTGAATCACATATTTTAAAATAATTTACCGGTAAAGTTGAACGATTGACTTAATAAAGAACTTCCTTTACGATGTTATATATAATTAAATGTGTATTAAGGGCAATTACATTTTGTCTTATTATTGGAACAGTAAAACAGACCTGTGGAAATAGAATTCAACTTTTTTTTGTATTAGCTTCATTATTACTTTAGGTAACAAAAAAGGATCAAGATCTTCCATAGATATCGCTAACGTTCTTATATCCAGGTCTATTCTCAATTTAAATAAACGTACATCCCCATTTAATTAAACAATATTTGAAATTTATAATAGGTACCTACATAGTCTACAATGCTATTTTAATACAATATACCGAGAAAGATTAAAGGTAAAAACAAAATGATTTGAATCAACAAAATTTATTATAATTCAGTCGGAATGCTGTAGGTAAAGCAGAACCATTCAAATAGGGGGAAACTTCGAGTTTAATATAGTATAATGCTCGGTTTACTTAGCTCAATTTTAATTACATATTCGAGTTTGGTGTGTTTACATGGCTAACATGTAATTCTGAATATTTTAAATAGTATACAATAAACTGACGAAACTAGAAATCCGCCCAATTAAATTTCATACTTCCTAAAGGTTCTGCGTGCTAGAAAAAGTAATAGTAGGTAATTATAGTTACTGTCGACTTGCCATTTTTAAGTTAGAACACGTCCGTCAAATATAAGTGACAACTAAACGATTTAGCAGTTTTATACAATACAGGGTGATGCATGCATACAATCATCAGTTTCCTTAATTAGGTTACTTTCGGAAATAATGGAAAGTATGTTTTTAGGAACTAAATCGTGTTCACTCTAACTGAGCAAATCAAAAGATATTTGGTTAAAAAATCGAAAATTCAATTCACCAACAGTTTCACTTAGTTAACAAAACTATCATCTCTGTTATCACTGTATTGAAAGAGACTTATGATTTACCATAATTCTTGGTTTATGTATTGTTAATATAAAACCTGTAAATAATCCAAATGTTATGTAACAGTAATAATAAATAAACAAAAATAACCATATACCAGGTGTTTCAGTTTAAATCTTGGTCACTGCGAAAGGTGATACAACATTGAAAAAACAGCATGTGTTAATAGTGGCGTAATTAGTGGATTCAAAAATCCATAGAACGGAGTGACCCTAAATCTCTGTGACTCCACGGTTGTCTACAAATATTGAATATAGTCTCAATAGGCAAAATTGTTACTGTCGAGTTCGTTTTACTTCTTCTTTAACGAAAATTTCTATTGTGTAATCACGTTGATTTATTCCAATTTGTCGGAATTCTGGCATTTACTGCACCTTGTCGGTAACTTAGAAATATTTTTCTTCTTGTAAAAGAGCAATAACTATTGCAAGCTATACTTGCCCCTACACCTGGCAGCTTGTGGCCTTCTACAAGCTCGTTAAATAATATATTATTAGTAGATTAGTAGTTGCAATAGTAAGGTATACTCATTGTCAGTAATGCTAGCAGTGGCTTGCATATAAGATGTACGTAGTTATAGAAAATCATCAACCAACAGATGTCATTAGATTTCGTCAAACTTTATAAAAAGGTCTAACGAGAGGGTGATCAAACGCCACAACCAACGTTGCCAGATCTGGCTGCAATCTCCAAATCTGAAGATTTCAACATTTATTACTGTTTCTAACAACATCCTTCACTGCTGTGGCAACAATGTTTTTTAAATTTTCGATAGATATCGCGACAATCATGTTTTTCTTCAAGGTCCGTAAATAATAGCATGCTATGAAAGGTATACGTTTCACCCATTTGGTCAGGCCAACAATGCCGGCTAATATCGAAAAAAAAGGTAGGTGGCTTAAAAACGTGTTCAAAATCATATTCAAAACTACCGTTACAGTAATCAATTTTTAAGAATCTCTTGATTTTCAACACAACTTGTATTGAAACAAAGAAAATAACATTGCCCCAACCCTAATCTAATAACTGCTAATCGTTGTTAATAGGATGACCTACCTTTCACAGCACACTATTATTATTTACAAACCTTGGTTTTTCTCTAATAAATGAACAGAAATATCAAGACGCTTCAAGGTAAATTTTTGCAAGTTTAGTTTCTTAAAAAAAAAGTTGAATACTTTTGCTTTATTTTCTTCAAGAAAGATTTCTGCTTTCGATTGACGAAGATTGCCAGAAGAGAATTTCATTTTAAATAGAATTAGCATTGTTTCCTCTTGATTAATATGTAACAAGACTTGTGTTATGTCCAATTATTATAATCCATCATATCTTATGCTGATGACACTATTATTTTTGCCTGGTATTAATTGGAAAGATATTAAAAGTAATATAAAAATAATAAGAGTTGTATAGTACTTTTGTTTCGTGTAAAAATGGACTTCCACATGATAATGGGATACATGTAGGTAAGTACATAAATCCAATCTAGTCTTAAAAACAGTTACAAACATAAAATACTTGAGTACCTATTTAGATTCTCATGTGAAATGGAATGTACAAATTAACGAGATAGTTACAAAAATTCAAAAGCTCTTTTATATTTTTTAAACAGCGAACATCATATAATATATCATGCACTTGTGCAATTTATTCTATGCGGTTTAATTGGTTAGGGGTGGGGTTTCAGTAGCACTCGGAAATCTTTGCAAGTAGTGCATTTAAATCATCTTTCTATTCATCCAGATTCCTATCTAATAAAAAACAAATCTGTGATATATGACAATTATACAAGGTGCGCTGCAAATGTCGCATAAATGCCACGGTACGTTATTCCCCAATAAAAAGTAAGTAGGGAAGTCGAATAGCATTTTGATCTCTGTGGTTTACTTGCGAAGTTGTTGACACTTTTTCTTACACTTGGCAACCGCAATACCATTTTAATGAAGTTGTTTAGCATTTTTTAGACACAGAACAACGTGCTATAAACATCTTACGTCATTTAGAATGCACCCTGTATAATTTGGGACACCCTGTTTATAATAAGTAGCTACAATCTCGGACGTGTTTTATATCACATTTACAAATTTGAACTGATGTCAGTTTTGCTCCGAATTGGTCGCAAATTTATTTCGAGTGTCTGCTGATATAGCTTAGAATTGAATTTAGATTGCACTGTCAGGTTTTGCAAATCCTTTTTGATATAAAACAAAAGTTAGTCACAATCCGGGCACCGAACAAAAATTCAGATTCACATGCTTCATTTATAATAATAACAATCAAATTAGGTTAATAAATCATCATCATTACTACTACGAGCAGAATAAATCTTATCGCGCCTGTCTGCAAGATATTTTGAAAATCAATGCTGTACTTTTCTAGTTTCATCACGACACGTTATAGATTGTGTACCAAATAAGAGAGCCATATTCTAACTTCGATTTAATAAAGGCAATAAAGTATCAGATTTACAGAAAGCCTAAGGACTTAATGGTATCTCAGACAATATTATCTATATGAGTGCTGAACTCAACTTTATGATTTTTAAATTGTACACTTTTTGATTTCCTACAAAAAGACTTAACTTTTAATTTAGATGGATCTAAAGATAAGCTATTTTTTGATATTGCTAATAAACTTTCCTATAAGGATATGCAGTCATCTACAGAGTAGATAAGCAGCAGAAACAATAAGGGTCCAAGGCTGGATTCCTGAAGAATTCCTGATGTGCCTTGGAATTCTTGCGACTTATATTGTGATCGATCAAACAGATAAGATTATATATAATCGAGATCTTGGTAAATAATACTCAACGTCTATGGAAATAGACATACCTAGTGGCCTGGTAATATCATGGTAGTCAAGTTTCTTTTGCTGGTCTAAAAAAAAATTGTTCCTGTGTAAAAAAAATAAGTAATAAAGTAATATTGTTCAGGACAGTATAGAAGATAATATTCTTTTTCCGGTGGTATCAAGCAGGAATCTTGTAACAAATATAATCTCAACCCTTTCTGAGAGACTTTACAGATTGATTTGCATTATTTGATAAGTTTGAGGAATTCAAAACACCTAGGAAAAGCAGATGTGTATTTCTAGCGGTATAAACTGCGTAGATATTACTTGGCTTTTATTATATTTGCAAATCGAGCAGTTGTGTATAATACTACCAAAAGGAAATTTTAATTAAGAACAAAGAATGTCCCGCTTAGTTTCAAAAGCCTCATTTTCTCGTTGCTATATTCGAAATTAATTGCATGAGGTAAGCGTTTAAAAAGGTAATATTTTTAAGCTCCTTGATGCGTATTTTCAATTATAAGTCCATCGTAAAGAAAGAAGTTCATTAAAAAATGAACGGGAAAGTGGCCAAGACCTTACATGTATCAACTGAAGAAAACAGATTATCAATGAATATTAATAGGAACAGCGAAGGCAGGAAAAAATTAAATTGCTCGATTCTGTAAGATCTTTTTGGAAAATCGACTCCCTTTAGCTCATCCTGGATGTTTTATTAGTCATCTTGTATTTATATAAAACATGCGTTATGCTTCAAACGGGAAACAAGCACTTTCTTGAGTTATGGAAATTTATACCGTTAACGTGCCTCTTCTCTTGATAAAGCTTATTCTGCTACATTATTAAAAATATTTCCCTCGAGTTTAAAATCGCAAAGTGGAACTCTAAGAAAGGAAATTTTTTGACTTCAAATGCATTTAAAACAAAATTCGTACTACTAAATTATTCTAGTAAAACATTATTATATCGTTTTCAATTATCTGTATCTTGCTACAACAAAATAACTTTGTTTATTAACAATTTTTTAAAATAGCAGCTTAATAATTCGCTGAAATTTAGTTTTAAATAATTAATTAAAATATGTTTCTCAGTAGGCTTTCGCTTGAATTCCCAAATTATTTGAAGTAAAATACTTCTTTTAGTAATTTCAAAAGGATTCATTGTCTGTCTGAATTATAATTAAATAGCGTTTGTGACCTAAAAGGCTTTGATCCTGAATTTTGTAACAAAACAAAAGAACCTTATTGCCGGAAACCAGAATAAACAAAAGATAAATAAAATACAAATAGGGAAATGAGCAACGTTATTTCAAAAACTGAAAATTCAATTTCTGAGCAAACAGGGATATATTTTTTAAAAGTTACAACTATAGAATTTTTAGTCTAAAATCATAAAAATGTTTTATGTCGATTCAAACACAACTGCACAATATTAATTTAATTAAGATCTTAACCTATCAGCTAAATTTATACCAGGTGATTCTACAACCTTGTAAATTCATCGTCATTAAATCTTTATAACTTTATCATCTGTTAATATAAAAGTATATTCTTGTAATGGAGAAAGTAGCCTATGTTTCTATCTGCTTAATAATGAGTTACCTTCAAACTCTCACGTAATCGAGTTTTTCTAAGATTTGCAACCATATAAATCGCAGCATATAACTTGCGTCGTTCCCTGTATTAAGACTACGGTGTGATAACTAACAATCTGTTCAATCATGGGCCATCCACATCGGCGGGGATCCGGAGGGCCCTGCTTTCGGCCTGCTCCACCGTCGCCACCAACCATCACCCCCGTGGAGGGGCGTGCGGGCTGCTTGGTACGTGACATGACATTGACGACCAACCTTTTCCTTCCAACGCACCATTCCGTTGACTTCCCTCTTATCCAACCAACAACTACCACCAGGCTTAAGAGAGGTTAAGTCCTCTAAGGAGCCGGCCGCCTACGGCGGCATTATTACATTGACAGACGAACGGACCATGAAGAAGTAAAACAGTTTAAAAAGGAAATTTCATGCTAACAATCAACATGTAAATTGTTTATTGTAGTGCTATTGAAAATCAAGTTAGTGGGAGAGACAAGACATTCTTGAAAATTTGTTTTTCTAAAGAAAGAACGGTAAATAAGCCTTTCTACTCATCATTGCTGCGTCCTGTTACAAATTAGTTTCCATCAACTGCTTCTGGAGGTTTCTAAACTGATTCAGATCCAAATGGACATTAAACTCCAAAGGTTTGTAGAATAAACTGCCAAGTCTAGAAAGAACTGCAATTCTATATCTTAACTAGGAAGGAAGTAGAGTTAAGTATAAAACGTTTTTGTCAAAAATTCTGAGGAAGAGACGTGGGCAAACGTGGCTCCTGAGGCCGGTAATGCGCAAAAAATGAAGGGATATTGACTCGGCAGTGGTCTTTCTATCTGGTCGCTAAAGCTTGTTCGCGACGAAGCACAACATTATTTGTGCTAACCCTGTTGTATTCTGTTACTTATTTTCGTACATTCACATACTAAGAATCTGTCTGTAATTTATGAAATTTAGTGGCCGTAAAAGAAACCAAAAGCCTTTTTCAAAAATAAAAAGGTTTTGTTGAAAGAAGTTTTCTTTTATTAACAGCGGTGGTGGGAAATCTACCAAACAGTTAGACATCAGTGATCTTATTTTAATATTTTTCCAAAGATATAAGAAACATTCACCTGATTTTGTTTAAAATTTTAAAAAGCTAAGTTATAAACTACTTAACATGAACAGTGTAGTGTTTTTGTTACGCTAACCAAACCAAAAATTGAATTCTCTTTACCGATCTTTAAGAAACTCTAGCAGCACAGCTATGATTCACATTCTGTGCAATAAGCGATACCAACTCGACATTGTATAATTGAATTGTTTTGCCATGGAACATGTCTAGAACCATGTCTTTAATGGATAAACTTAGAAATCCTTCGAAATTCTAGCATTTAGTCTTTTATTTATTAATTTGATTACTTACATAGTATGCGCCTCGTCAGTAAATTATTTGAGTAGTAACAGAATCGCAGGAGCTTTATATTTGCAGGTAGGTAATCTAAACCTAGAATACACTCTGCAATAAAATACAAATGCAACTAAAAATCGAAAAACGAACGTTGATGATAATAAGTTGCATACTAGTAAAGGTCTACTTTGAGTATCACGTTGTTCAAGGTTTAGAAGATATAACTAAACCAGCAAGCAACAAATACATGTATGGCATTATCAACAGGCTTAATCTCTATCGAGCAATGCGATGTAAACATTGCATACTGTTCTTGCGACATTTAGAAAAAAACCCTAGGACCATAAGGTCGTTGAATTGAAGGTTTTCAAGAATTCAATTTTACTAGAAATAGGCGCATTTTGCGAGAAAAATGTAAAGTAACTTTTTTTTGTCAAATCGATTGTTAATTTCAAAAATAGAAAAATTCTTTAATTTTTCAGTGGTGTAACAATTTTATCTAATCTACCAATTCCCTGCCTCTGGTGAAGATATCAAAGCTAAAATTATGAGAAATAATACACATTTTAGACAATTTCATCTTGATGCCTCATTTTGTTCTTGAAATATTAAAAAAACGAGAAAGTTTAAATTAAACTTTAGCATTCTGTATCTTGGAAACGGTGCACTTTATTAGGCAAAGGAGGCTTAATCTCTACCGAGCAATGCGATGGAGTTAGTCATTCTGCAATTCCCCGTCTCTGATCGAGATATCAAACATAAAACTACGTATAATGGTAGACACCTAACACAAACATGTGGAAAAGTTCATCCTGATATCTTACCTTGTGCTTGAAATATTGAAAAAACAAGAAAGTTTAAATGAAACTTTGACACTCTGTATCTCGGACATGTTTATCTAAACTTTCTTACTTAGTTTCATGAATAGTAGATGCCAATCGAGTTTCCGACACTAATTTTTTAACATTTTTTATTCTCAGAAGACTTTCTGGTTTTCTTAAGTAGCATCGGGTTTCGCCAAAACATTCGTTATTGAATTAACTTAAATATCACCTAGAAACATTTTCATGATTCTATAGGCAACTGTTTTTTACATGTTATTTATAATACTTTTGTGCAGAGATAACGGGTGGGCTTAAATTGCTGGTATAGTAGGTTGCCAGTTTGAATAAGTAATTTTAACGTTTTTACAACTAAAGATTTAAGATTTGCTTGAACAGAAGCAAGAAACCACGTGTCACTTTAAAAGCGAAGGTATGGTGGATGCAACAATTTACCGAATTATAAAAAAATGGGAACTGGGTTTCCCAACTAAGGAGCTTCCAAACACGAGATTTCCAATGCTAAAAATACAAGATTGAGGCTCCTTGAATCAAGTTGGCCAGTAAATACAGGGTTTCTCGTGGTTGTTCGAAATATCTTAAAGAAACACAACCTACAACATTTTGAGAGATAAAAAGCACCAAAATACATCCCAAAACAATATGGAGGAGTTTCCAAAACGTGCAGAAAACTACACCCAAAAAACTAGGGAAAAACACTTAAATTTCCCTGAACTACAACAGAATCAAATCTACTAAACAAAACCAAAACCACGTCCAACTGAGAAGTTTCGATCAATATATCATAAAATTGCTCAAATGGTCAATTGGAGTGCCTCTACACTGCAGCTGCAGCTTCATACACGAGAATCGAGTAAAAGATAAGGGCAAAAGTGCACCAAACGAAATTTTCAACGCGTCTGACGAGCGATACATTGTCCGTAAAATCAAAGCAAATCCGAAGTTATCGTCTCCCAAACTGGCTACTAAAGTCCAGCATGAATTAGTAAAGTCATGCAGTGCTAAAACCGTTCGCCGCCTGCTTCGCGCGCACAACTTTAGTGGCCGAGTAGCACGTAAGAAGCCATTCTTAAGCAAAAGACATGAACAGAGCCGACTTGCCTTTGCTAAGGAACATGTCTGCAAGAAACACAGTAGTACCTTTCTCTGACGAGTCCAAATTCAGCATTTTTGGATCCGACGGCATGTCCTACGTCTGGCGACAACCAAATACTGAACTGAACAAAGAGAATCTCAAAGCTACTGTGAAGCATGGCGGTGGTAGTGTGATGGTTTGGGCCTGTATGTCCGCAGCCGGCGTGAGGAATTTGGAATTTATTGAGAGGATAATAGACAACATACTCAAAAGCAATTTGCTGCAAAGTGCCGAGAAACTGGGTATACGTGAACAATTCTAGTTTTATCAAGACAACGACCCCAAACACAAGTCGGGACTTGTACAATCCCGGCTCATATGGCACTGCCCCCATTTGATGTCACCGCCGGCGCAGTCACCTGACATGAACGTCATTGAGAATCACAAAAGCTTATCGATTCAATGCCAACCAGACTCCAGGCTCTTGTAGAGGCACAGAGATATCACAGTAAATACTAAAAGGGGCATTAAAATAAATAGTTTATAGGATTTTTAAGTCTTAATTAAATTGTATCAAATCAGCTGTGTCATGAAATTTAGCAGTATTTTTACTTTTTAGTTATTATGTTGGTAAATAGAAATTTGGTGAAATCAATAAAATTCCTTGGTTAAACTATATATCATATTCTTCAAAAGCTATTCGAATGCTAATTCGAATTTTCTCGATATTCTTTTTAGTTTTTAAATTATTGCCACTCGAACTTTAAAACAGGTACTGTATCAAATAAGCTGTGAGCCACTGTATATCTATGGAAATTGTTTTATATTCTTTATTCATCAGTACTGTATCAGATCAGTATATTTTGTTTGGACCAAAAAATCGTAGATAAAATCATACGTATATCTCGAGCAATAAAGATGCATTTTGTGCTGTAGATACATAAATAGCTACTTTTATCAGGAAAAATAGCGGAAAATGACAGAAAAATCACGCAAGCAATAAAATAGGAAAATATGTCGAGAGAAAAACCTTCCACAATGTCTGACAGTTTTTTATTAGTATACATATATTGCAATTTTGTAATAAAAAGAACTTCATATTTCAAATACTGTAATTTAAAAATTCTATAAGTCTGTCCCACTCCTTTGATGTTAAAATAATATTAAAAGTTATTGTTCGAATATGTTACAACTTGATTCTTAATAAAAAGGAATTTATCGCGATATCAATGTTTACTTTCGTTGTTGTGTCTATAACGATTTCTGTACGCGTGACGAGTACTTCCAAAAAAACGGTACGTAGTATAAATATAAGTATTACCAGCCGAAGCACGCACGGGGTTGAGAATCTTCAAAAGACAGGCTTGGCATCACGTGCGCCAATACATAAATGTTTTATTAAATGCGATAAAACTTTTTGTAATGAGTAACCTCTACTTGTAAGTTAGTCACCCAAATCAATCATTTTGTCGCTTATTTTGCAGTCTGTAGGAAATAAACAACCAAATAGCAATTTGCTGACGCTTAACAATTCAATCTTTTATACAAAAAGCTTCCAAACGAATTCAAACCGTTAGTTATCCTCAATCATATTTTTCTCTTAACGTCAGTCAAGAAAAATAAGAATCTTGGAAATGTTAGATAAAGGCAAATGATGTACAGCAAAATAAACGAAATACATATTTATTTGATATTCCAGAACACGATAAAGTTGCGCTCCTAGTTAACCCATGATAAATGAAGAAGTATAAATTTCTGACACGGAAAATAAATAATATAACCTATTAGTCCATAATATCGAGTAAGTTCCCTAGTGGAAGGTACGTATAAGTTTGTTAACACAACTTATTGTAGTTTATCAAAATTAGTCTGATTTATGGGCCTTCGAACTTCTTCCAACAAGCTTTAGAACCCGTGGGCAAGCTTTCATCAAAATTTCTTTTCAGAATTTTCTTGCTCTGTCTGCACTGCGCTCATGTATGTAATAATGCGACACAACAGATAACGCGACACCTATGAAAGGAATTTCTTGCTTACGTTGGATCTTAAATCCTGAAGTTATTAGGGTATGAGCCCATGTCATGCGTCAACGGTATTACACTTCATTGCTATCATAAATTTTATTGAGCCTTCTCGAAAAGACTAAACATTCCACTTTTATCATTCTAGAACTCGGAGAGAATTTTTACAAATTCCCAAGAAACAGAAATACAGGGTGTTTACCGTGCATATTGTACTTAACTCCTTAAAGCGTAATCAACAAATGAATAATAGGTACCTAATTACTAATAATAAAAATATAATGCTATGAAGGAATTAAGAAAAAAGATGATTATTAAACAAGAAAACTAGAATTCTGATTAGTTGGCGAAGTAATACAATGTAAAGTTTATTAACCTAGGCTGTTCTTTCTTTGTTTTTATTAAACAGGATATACTGATTTCTTTACGGGACAATGAATTTAGAGATTGCTGAGAATATTAGGAAAACAAAATCAAAGAATTTGGCTGACTTTACATTATGTAGATTCTAATGGAATCTTCATTATGCCAAGCAATGCAATTCGGCAGTGAAGGATTTACATTTACGCTCCTATTTTATGACTCTTTTTATCAGATACGATTTATAACATCATATTACTTTTTTAGTGTACAACGAATATTAGAATTTTACTGCAGCACCCAAAGCAATTATATATCTCAGATGGTTATAAAAATCTGAGTAGAAACTTATTAATATTAAACTTTAAAATTTCGTTATTTATAATTTCCAAACTCGGGAAAAATCAGTTCTCAAATGCCACACACCATAGTAATAAGCCAAGATTGTATATCTCAGGTCAATTTTGCACCTTTTTATAAAACCCATTACTTCTGCGTCCAAAGATTAAAGGAGATCACAAAGCTTGTAGTGCAAAAAATTGAGTCATCTCGAGTCAAACATTAACAATCTCCAGCTTTGAATTAGACAGTGGGCATATTTTTTATGTTGTTACACAGGTCTAAGTAATCTGACTCAAGTTATCTAGATCCTAAAGTTCGGCATTTATGAGATACAAAATGACAAAGTTCAATTTAAAATTTCTTGTTTTTCAAATACCTAAGAAACAAGGTAAGATATTCTTGCCATATTTGAAATTTATAGTCAGCGCCACAGAAAGGGTTACTCTTGCCTATTCCTTATAAGCATTTTCTTTTGAGTAAAATCGAAATTTGTAAAACCTAAATGCAAAATTGAATTAATTTAGCTTCTCTAATTTTGTTAAATTTTGATATGGAGAAAACAGACGATCTTGCTACATCTTTCTTGCTATAAGACCTGAAGTATTCACCAAACTTCTATAGTCGATGTTTTCAAATAATATCAGTGGCAGAAATATAAGGGTGGGGTCATACACTTTCTAAAATTGGAAAATATATAATCCCACTGTATTTGGAGTCTACAATAGATTCGAGACAAAAAGTCATTTTGGTAAAATCAAGATCCTTTACACCAAGAATAAGAAAATTATATTTTAAATATTTGATTGGTATCAACCTTTAGCAGTACCGATGCTAAAAGTAACTAAGTGGAATTTAGAAGGGAAAGCGAAGAAAAACCCAAAGGTTGTTAATATTGCATTTCTAGGTAGATTATAGACTCAACTCGTTTCAAAACTATATATATAAAGTTAAACAAAAATAATTTTAAATATTAGCATGGCTAATATAAATTGTATTTTTAGAATGAGAGACTTCTCAGAGGAGATTTTCTTTATAACATTAGAACAACAAATCGATAATAGTTTTACTTGTTGCCAGTTAACAAACATTGTCTTAAAAATGGTTTTGCAACGTTTTATTACATATTACACAATCAAATGTTAATCTGATTGCTAACATTGCTTTACAAAATAGCAGTAAGCTAATCCTTCACTACCTACTCGATCTTGATCGGCATGTCGTAGTCTTGTATTAACACTCTGAACAAATAAAACTATCAATTTTGAAAGTAAAGTATCTAGTAGTTAATTATGTTATGAAAAAGAAAATCAAATGTGCACTATGATAAAACATAAAATGTATGACGGCCAATCACTGTGTGTTAAGTGAATAAATGTTTCGTGGTGAGCCAGAACGTGAGAAACAAACCTAAAATACTGCATGTTATTTCATTAATATCGTTCATAAATAAAATGATTTAGCTCCAGAATATTTCATTTTAGTTTCTTGCACGGGTTAAATATTTTTTAAATTTAAACTGATTACATATTTCACGATGAAAATTAAATTTCTTCAGCAGTAATCTGTCGTACATTTTTTCGAATATTTCCAAAGTAGGTTGAGAAATGATCCTAATAGATGATAATGTCTTCTGGGATTATTGAGATGACCGAAACCTACTTTAAATTTTAAAAAAATGCGAAAGAGAGAAAAGAATATTGAAGTTATGGTATATCAGAGAGGCAGTTTCAAAATTAGCATTGCCATGGGTAAATCATTGAATGCTCTTAACCGATCAGAGTAGGAACCTTGCGATCACGCACTTTTTTAGTTTCATTGACTGCATGTTTCTGTGCTTCTGCGATGTACGTGTTGATTTTATCAACAATTTTAACCAATGTTGTCAGTTTGGGCGTTGGGATGTGACAGCACTCAATAAACACGATATTATGATAATGAAAGAAATATTTTTCTATATTACAAGACGAATTCAAGATCTAGAATTTATTACACTTCATTATTTTTTATTAATCTTCGTCATAATTTATTATATAAGAATAATTATTGTACTTAATCTACATCCGGCAACAATGCGTTGGATAGTTTTATGTGTTTCGCGAGTAGGCGCAAAATCAGTTGATTACATATTCTACGTCATCTGACTAAACTTTGAAAGGCGACTTCCGCTACCCTATGTAGTTTCAAAAATCCTTTGTTGTATAAGCTGCATGCAAAATATGTTTATTTTATAAAATATGATATTGTTATAGGTATACAGGGTGTAAAGAAAATGTAGAGCAAAAAGTAAATTCTATACTACGCATATTCAGAAAAGGTGGAGTAAACAATGACGAACCAACAACACGAATAAAATCAAACTAAGAAAACGTTGCTAACGAGAAAAAATTTAATTAAGAAAGAATTCAGCAGTACCTATGATAACACAAATTAATTAAGATTCTTAGGTATTTTAACAATAATAGTAAACAACAAGCAAACAAATACATAAAGTTAAATTCAGAAAAAGCCATACTAATCAAAAACCTAAAAAAATTAAAAAAGATCTCGGCAAAATTCTAATGGCATTAAGGAAACATTGCGTTGGTCTTAATATGACGATTGGTAGCAATTTTCCTCGGAAAAACGTCTTGAACACTTTTAAGTGTTAATTACAAAGGCTTTTCTTATTTCATAATAAAAGCAAATCGACATTTGAAACACCGATTTTAAAATTATTATTATTATTATTATTGTGCCTAGAGTGGTATTTGCTCCACATTTTAATTAAACCCTGTATATAGTAGGGGAAGAAGTGACCCGGCCAATCTTATCAGAATAGTTCTGGAAGAGAATGGAGATACATTCAGAGTTGAAGCTAAATATGAAATCATTGACCTGATTAGAAAGAAATTGCTTACAGTTAGTCAACCAAATTTAAAAACTTCATGGTCGGCGATGTACCCTGATCTTGTCATGCGGACAAAACTTATAATAATAATAATAATCATAAATAGTCATGAATTTTCTTATCCGAATCGATGGTAGGCAAATGAAATATTTGCACAACTAGTTGATTTGCTTAATTCATGAAATATTCAACAAATTCCATTTCATTAAATCGTTAAGTAACGTGCTAATATTGTAAAATAGGCAAATAGGCATGTATTAAGCAGTCTCACTGTTCATTAGTAATTGGAAATATTTTAACTGTAGAATCCTGAGCTCAAAATATTAAAATTTAACCCAAATCACTTAGATAAAATGTGACTCCTTACTGAGTTACAGGGTGTTTTCTAACAAAATGGTTTTTTTCAGAACCACAATTTGTTTTTAAATGTGAATGCAATTATTCGCTTCAAGAAATTTCAATAAATAACATTATGCTTTTCTGTTAATAGGGATTAAAGTTTCATTTGCGTAATAAATGCAATCCTATGACCCAAAAACACCGACATATTTAAAACACATTAAAATCAAAATAACTGTGCCGCTTCATTTTCAACTTTAAATATCTCGAAAAATAATGACTATATCGCTATGAATGAAGAGTATGTTATTTACATAGAAAGTATTGGAGAATCGAAAAATTGTGCTAAAATGGCAATTTCGGCAGTGGCGTAGAATTTGGGAAGGGTCAACCATTCACTTGCCCCTATTGTACGTCTCTGGTAATAGCCAGAAACGGTTATTTAACATAATTTAGTAGGGTGTACAGTACTTACACTTCCTGCCAAGTATGACAAGGATACGTCAAATGTTCTCAAGTACTGGGTACAAATGGTGTTTAAATTTTTAAATAAAACACCCTGTAACTCAGTAAGAAGCCACATTTTATCTAAGTGATTTGAGTTAAATCTTAATATTTTGAGCTTAGGATTCTACAGTTAAAATATTTCCAATTAATAATAAAACACTCTGTATATCCGTCGATTTTCAATCTAGCCCGTCAATATTGTATGTAATATTCATAGCTTCTGTAAATTCTTCCAGCTTTTTCTGATAAAAAATATTTTTCAATATCAAAAGTCTCTGAAAGACAACAATACACCGAGACAATCTTATGTTTGTTTAAATTCTAATGCCAAATAGACAAATATAAATTTCAGAAATCTCGAACAACGCAATAATGAAGAAGATGCTTGAAGCGTGTATCAAAATCCTGTTTATACTAACAAACTTTGCCTGCAAAAATAAACTAATTATACCTAGAAAATATTCATATACATTCAAATATTTTTTTAGATTCTTTACTTTGTTCAAGCGGTATCTATTTCATTCAGAAAAACAATAAAAATAAAAGCTTCTAAAAATGTTGAATGCTGTTTGGAGCAGAAATATATGGATTATTTGTTGGCCGATTTTCAAAATTACTTAAAATCGTGATTTAGTTTTGATCTTTATAGACAGAGTGTAATTCAGCTTGAACCACAAAAGAAACATTGCTCTGAATTTCAAAACTAGAGATATAAGGTTCACAGTTTTACCGAAGATTTCATTTTTATTCCTTGTACCTCGAGACGATCATCAAATATCAATGTCTCTATGTGAATATTATGAAGTAAAATTGTTTTACAGGCGAAATAATAAGCACTGAGATTTATTTTAATTTACAGAACTATAAGCAAGGGGCCTCTTTGCCCACCCCTAGTCCCGGCACTATTTACTGCGTCCTAGCAACCTAGATGATGTCACAACTGCAAATTTGTGATTAACCATAATCGTGAGTAATAAATACTTACAACAATCAGTAATGAATAGCATTATCAAACAGCAGTTAAGAGATTAAGTATTTGTGCGCCATCCGTAATTAAATCCTTAGTGTATTTCCGAGCTTTAGAAGGTGGTGACGACTACACGAATGATCTGACGCATCTAGTTATGTAAGTTCCAGACTCTGTATATACTTTTGGTCGCCGAACTAAATCATTGTATTAGGTTAAGATAGTTTTCTAATAGTTATTGCGAATAAGTAGGTTAGTCTAGTGTAACAAAAACGTGATAATAATAGTTTCACAATTTACGAATACAGTAAATACATTTAGGTCACTTAAAGACGATAAAATCCGTGTCCAGCCATCTCAACGCGAAATATTTATTATTATTTAATATCTAACATTCATACCAGTACTAAGTGGATTGAATTAAGCAATCATTCGTTCTTTTTATTTTGTTGACGCTAGAATTTTCAAAGTCAATGTTACAGATAGTATTTGGTATAACGAATTAGTTTTGTTTTCAATATATTTGTTAATCTTTACTCTTGTGTTTAGATGTTTCAGTTTGAATCAGTTACAAGTATACAAGATTATTGTAAGACGCTGCAATCCCGTTCAGCAAAAAGTTGTTCAGATTGTGGAGATTATTGTTGCTAGAGTTCAGTAAGCATTTAACAGTAAGTAATAGAGAGCTAATCGTATATCGTGTTCAGCTTATTAACTTGTTGACTTTATAAGTTTACCAAGGTCCGTAAAAATTGGTTAGACCGTCTTTTACGTCATTAGCGCCCATTGATTTGATCCATTTACCTACTTTACCTGTTAAAAGTGAGCCGACACCTAGCTTTATCATCGTCTACGAGCTGGCTGGCTAAGTTATATGTTGACGGTAAGTTATCGCTGTATGGGTCACTAAATTCTATTTAAATCCACAAAATGAATACCAATTTATGTTCTTATACTATTTGCTTTCTCCCCGCTTTCTCGATTAAAATAATACAAATAGTCTTTTGCTTAAATATTCTAGGGAAAGTCTGTGTCAATATTTAATTTTATCTTGATACAAACAGATATTTCAAATAACATATTCTGCGTAGATATGTTTATTCTTTTAATTAAAACGGTCCTTTATCAATATTTAGTTGTGTAACTTTCTAAAAAGACGAACTGTGTTAAACCTTTTCAATGTACTAAAAAGCATTGTTTTAAATTATTTTTTTCCCGAGCTAAAATCAAAAATCATTTACTGTAATAAGTAACAGACAATAACGTGTATTTTATACCTTAGGTGCTTTGGTGTTGTTTTGCCCTATTGGACTTAACTTACTACGTTATATTAATAGAAAAACTCTAAATGGTTATAAATGTCCAGACAACTAAAGTTATGGCAATTGCTGGAGAACACCGAAAGATCAATATTCTATTAAGGATGAAACAGTAGAACAAGTAACTTCATTCAAATACGTCAGAGTACTAATAAATCAACATGGAGACGAAAGTGAAGAAGGAGAAGCGAGGATCGCTGCCAGTAATAAAACTTCTAGAATATTAAAAAATACATTGGTAAAAAGAAAGGAATTTCTAGGAAGACAAAATTAAGGATATATTACAGTACCAATTCTAACTTATGGCTGTGAGAGCTGGGTCTTAACAAATAATTTGAAAAATGAAATAAATTCCTCCAACTTATAAAATGAGTTACAAGATGTGATAAAATACTGAATGATAAAATTAGACAAAAATTGAAAATACCAGCCCATAGTAATTAAATAGACAACAAAGAATTAATTGAGTAGGACGTTTATAAAGAATGAGCCAGGGAAATTTTCTAAGAAAAGTATGTCAAGAAAGAATTGTGAATGAAAAGAAAAGAGGAAGACCAAAAAAATTTAAGGTTTTTTCTGAAGAATTTGGTCTGGTGACAGTTTAAAACATTTGGATTTTCGCAATTTGATTGAGTGCCTTTTCTGGATTCTAGTACGTACGAGTAACTAAGTTTAAACGATTAGTAATTACATAGTCAAAATGAGCAAGTATAAATAACTTGAGTGTGCGGAACAAGAACTATCATTGATGTCATACACCAGATAGTAGTCGTCACAGTTTCTGCTGATGGTATTGAAAGGTTAAAAAACACGAATCAATTTAAAAATTAGAAAAATAAATAATTGCACGAAAATGGATTTATTCTATGCTATATCACCAAATTATTTACGCAGAATGCTTTACTCAAAGCACGTCTGCTAGAATTTGAAAGTGCTAAAGGTATTAAACCAGTCGAATATAAATGTAATACAAACTGATGCGTATTTATTTACAGCTTAGATATTTAAAAATAGGCAACAATAGCTATGCAATGCCATCTAATTGCTTGCAAGACTCAATTTAGATGAAGCTGACAAAGTATGGGTTTATGATTAGCATAATATTCTCAAGCAATTAAAATTTAGGAGGGGCATCCAGGAAGCATTTCCGTTAAGAGTTTAGACCGCACTTGGTGAAATATATATTCGTACAATACATTTCCTGCAATTACAAACAATTACAGTCGAGAAAATTAGAGCTTACAACAAAATAACGTCACCATTCGCTCTATAAATTAATGATTCAAAGAGAGGAATATTATATTATCCCAGTAGCTACTGTCTTTACTACCAGATTGTAGCATCATTGAAAATGTTTCGGGTAAATACATGTTTTCACTTGAGCAATGAAATTTGTCTTCTACTATACTGGTAACTGGACGGATTATTAGAATAATTTTAGTTTCATATCTACTATCTCCGCATTTGTCGTGTCGTTTTTTCTTTTTAATTAAATGGCCAAAGAGGAATTTTACCAATAGAAACATAAGTATGTATTTGTGAATGAAACAAAAACGCAATAGTAAAATTAAATTAGAATTATACAGGTAAAAAGTTAAATAAAAAGGATGATGTCATAGTTTTGGCATGTGCCGTGATGCTGATTTTACAAAGGCTGGAATTGAGAATTGCCAATTTGGTCCGTGCTGTGTTCAAAGAACAAAAGAGGAAAAAATTAAATGTAGTGTGACTACCAACAGGGACCTTCTGTGGAATAGCGTACTATGGTTAGTCATACTAAAGAGGAACCCCACATCAACAGTATAATTCTTTTGACCAAAGGGTAGAATATGGAAGGTGAGTTGCTTGCAGTGATTTCCTCAATACGACGATCTCAGGAGAGAAGCAATAAATATTTATGTGAAGATCGGATAAGAAGTTTGATTAATGTGTTCGAGATCAACGACTCAAATTTACTCAATGCAGTTAAGACATAACTGAAGCTCCAACAAATCTGTGATAAGAGTTTAACTAAGATAACTAACTTTACAAATTATATTAAAATGAATTGTTTTGAATAGCTTCGATTCATCTAGATTTTTTAGTGATTCCTTACTCATGAGTCATGACCAAGCCGTCGAATGTTTATTTTGTAGATAGTACAGTAATTATCATGCATTTCCACAAATGTAATCTGACTTTTAAATTTATATTGAAGTAATTGTTTAGAATTCATGAGTGAGTTCAGCAAAAAAATTACTTTTGTTTATATTTTACGCTTTTATATGATTAAATTGTTTTGGTAAATTGAAAAATTGTTGGTTACGGTCTTATAAAAGATTTTTATTTAGATTGACGTATCACAAAGCAATCGATCATCTTATTTCGAAAACCTACTGCAAGCAAACAATTGTATTTTGTTAAAGTACTATTACGCAACGTATTGTTACAAAGGTTTCAATTGTTTACAAAGAAAATCTCGTTAAGAAATAATATGTGTTTTCGTCGAACTTTGCGATATAAGTGATTTATTTAAGACATAAACTACCATCAGATTTTTCCATTTTCGTATGATAAATTCGAGAACATTTATTTGCCTAAAGAACTCCGAACAATTTGTTCCGTTATTTTTTCTTTCGATAGCGTTGCAAATTGCCTTAAACGTTTTAGTAAGAATTATAAATTAGTAGCCAGGTCTTGTTTATATTTTGAATGCATGCCGCGTCTTCGACGGGCGGGAGCAGACGATTGTTTTCCACCGGATACCTGACACTGATGTACGCGTGGCAAAGTAGTTTCTTGTATGCACATGTAACATATGTATTATAAGTTGTGGTTCTAAAATTGTGAAAGACGAATATATGTAATTCTTTATTACCTCGTTTGTAGCCTTAAGGGGAGAGACAGATTTCGTAATAGTGTGGCATTGTATCCGGTTTCTTTTGTGTCAACGCGCATTTTGCACGTCACATACACGCTAATAAGGTGCCTGAACTGCCAAAAACGTAATAATGATTGATAGTCCCCGCTTTTATTTCCAAGCGATGACTTAAAATTTATTATATACTTGACCGAACAGTTGACAACTCTCGACCTCTCTTAAAAAGTAGTTACGAAAGTGTTTCCCAACACTCTGTGAAAATGCTTGTCGGAGCTTTATTAAAGCTCGCTCTTTTTGTACGGTAAAATACGTCTAACGCTCCAATTATATCGAGGAAGAAACAATTTTAATGTTGTTGAATTATCGTTCTGTAAATTAAAATATCTCTTTAATCAGGCATCGAACAAAAAGTGATTAAAGAATTTCTTCCAGTTCTTGAACAAATTTGGATGATTTCAATGCTAAGTTTTAGACAATCCTTTTTGCATATTTTTGAAAAGCCCTAAATACACACGATTTGACTTGTTTAAACAAAACCGAGACCGCTCAGCCAAAGCAAATGAAAAGCAGTTAAATCCTTTTTTTTCTGTTGAAAAAAACACTTCAATCACTTATCAGATTAGAGGGGAAAACAATAGAGTAGATTCGCCATCCTGTTCTTACACGACCGTGATACGTTTATATTTACTGTAAAAGCATTTCGCGTTTCAACCTCGAGATTTTATTTACTCAAAATCGCGTCAAGTTCTTTCAGATGGCAAGAATAAAGCTAAATACACACGTTCATTAGATTTGTTCATCTGAAATTATATGTTCTCAAACGAGTGCTTTCAAAAAAACGGAAATATACACCAATAAAAGGGAAATACATCTCGGAAAACTCAGCATACTGTAGATTTAAACATATCCATTTGCGTTGTTATTTTAAGTGATAAATGTAACTATCAAATTCAGAATATTAAATTTTTTTCCTAACAGTTCTCGAGTAGCATATGAATAGTAACTTAATTATGCGAATCTTCCATAATCAGACTACCAGTAATATAAATACACTCCTACATCCTCAAAGATTGTGTAAGCAATAAGAGCAATAAATGTTTCATACTGATCTTGGATTGCTATAATTTTTTGCGCCGCACTGTTTATCAACCTACGTAGAAAAGACGGGTCGATCATTCAGTGTAAATTAATTAAAGCCCACAGATTCGCACCTTTTTGTCCAGAAGACAACCAACAAACGATGTTTCTTTTTACTTTCGCAAGACGTTTAAAATAAAATATTCATCGTGTACACTAATCAATGATTTACAAAAACTGTTGATCAACCTATTCGTTTGTAACATATATTCGCTTATCATTTTATTTTATTGATAGTAAAAAAGTATCTGACCTGCATTTCGTGTATTAATTCTTGTTCGTCCAACATCACAATTTTGCAATGGATCGTTCGTGGTTTGGAGCAAAAACAGTCCATGGTTGTTGGTTCGCTGTGTAACACTGAAACAAAAAATGATTTCGGTTGAACTACATTAGAATTAGAAGTAAAGTAATTTAAACGGATGTTTGCGTGTCAAAATCTATGAATATCTTTACATAACGATTCTTTTAGTAATTGCCTATCAGAAGATGAAGAATATGTAAAGTATAGAGTTTCTTTCTTCAAGGCAAACTAAAGTAGATACACATACAAATTCGAAACGCAAACTTATTGAAAATTCTGAAAAACATTTCAAACTGTTAAATTTCTGTTTAAAATATTGCACATTGAAGTCTTAACAATAACTTGCTAGAACCCTGAAGTTTTAACAATAACTTTGTTTATTCTTCATTCATATAAATAATAATATTAATAACTGATTTGATTGCTTCGGAAACTTATCAACGACTATACAACCATTTTGAAATCTTAATGATAACTGACTAAAATTTCCATACTGCCTGCCCTATTTATTAATAACTTTTAATGACAAAGACCCTATACAACTATGAGGCATAACATTTACATTTAAACAAAAAATTCTATCTACACCTCTATGTACAATATTATTATTTCAATTACATAAATATCCTACTATATATAAATTTTTTCCTAAACTACCTAAACTTATATATCTAAGTACAAAGATACTCTAATTATAAAAAAATATTTATTTCCTTTTGGCTTTACATAATTCTTGCAAAACAACTTGCTTCATCTCATTAGTGCTCAATTCAGTTTAAACTATGTAAACTAACTCTTGCATAATTTTTCCTAAATTCTCAGAAAAAGATTTTCTACAGAATTCTGGATCTCCATCAGAATCCACCACAACATATAATGAAAGTAATTTTCAGCTTTATAAACATTTGAAAGAATATTACAATGAGTTTCAGTTAAAAAATTGTTTTAATTTTAAATCTGTGTTCGTGACAAATGGCATTAAAGCTTTACTAAAGATTCTTCATGGTTTTCTTAATGTCTCCTAGACGACTCAAAATATTTCAAAATGAATTTCCTGCATACGCTATTTGTTTGCAAAATTTTATAATTGTCCATTGTCTTTGGACACCTTTCCAATAACAGGACCTCTATGGTGATGTAATAACTCTTGCAGTGCCGCTTTTTTATAAATTCTATGTATAACTTTGATTCATCAACAAATCAAAAACTGGGACAAATCTAGTGACGGTATAATAAAATGGTTGAAAACCGACATTCAAGATCTAAAGAGGCAGACTCACAATATTGATTCACATGGGCATCATCACCTCAAAATCCTGCATTGAGAAAATTACGTTAGCAAGGCTGAAAGGCGGTAGAGGAGGGTTACATCTGCAAAATCTACACAAGAAACAAATACAAAAACTTAGAGAATATTTCTACAGCGGTGATTCACCATTACACACAGCTATAATACATGCAGATAAAAATTCTACACCAAGAAAATGTGGTGACATTTCTACGATCTACACTAGGAAGATGTTGACAACAAAAGGTCTAACAAATGGTAATGCCGAGGAAGCCTCTTTGCTGAAACGAAAAGCTATGTGTTAGCTATACAAGAAAGAGTACTATCCGCGAGAAATTACCAAAAATATATTTATAAGATCCCAGACATACCAGATGTATGCAGAAAATGCAACGAAGCAGGAGAAATGTTTGAAGTTCATTAGGAGCTTGCAATAAAATATAGTCTACTGCTAGAAAGAGTCCCATACTATCAATGTATCCCTGACACGGTATTAGAATCAGGCATACACCGAGTACTGTAGGACCGTACCATAATTACCGACCAGACCTTAAAGTAGACAGAACTACTTATCTAATTAACATCGCACAACAAACAAACTACAGAAATACTTCAACTTAGGAACAGATACCAAAAGGGCCTGGAACCAAACAAGCATTTCAGTCGTATTCTCAGCAAGAATAATACCAATCACGCTTCATCATTCGTTAAAGAAAGTAGATCTGCAACCAAATCTTTACATAGAGCTACAAAAAGCCTGTATACTATAATCTTGTCACATCTTTCTTCCGATTAAGCAAGTCGCCCAGAAATAAATAAATAAATAAATAAATAAATAAATAAATAATACATTTCGCTAGTGCTCTTTATAGCCATATGTCTCCTAATTCAGTTCATTTTAATGCTGTTAAATTCTTTAACTCAATATAGAAGAAATTCCAAAACGTTTGAATGTACTATCACGGCAAAAAAACCGAGGCACCACACTGGTTTAAAAGTTACCCCTTGTAAATCGGTCTTTCAGTTTAAGGAAAACTATTATGTAAGTAAGTACTGACAAATTCATCTTAAAGCCTGATGCAAAAGAGAGAAATTTTGTTAGAACCGACGTATCGTCAGACAAGTGTGCCTCGGTTTTTTTGCCGCGATAGTACCTTAAAAAATTGCTTATTGCGTTTACAGTAGAATATGTCTTGTTTAATCACGTATCCTTTTGAGTCAACTCTTTAATGTTTAATTCCAATAATTCCTGCCCAGACATTGACTTTCTGCTGATATTCGGTGTGCCCTTCTACATACCAGCCAGGATTTAGCGAAGACCAGTAGCGCGTGTTTTGTTTGTTAATGGTACCATTCAAACAAAACGTTGCCTCATCAGTGAAGAGGATATTTTTATGAAAATTTGCATTTTCCTGAAGCCTATGTGTTATTTCTTCGCAAAATTGCAATCTTCGATCTAAATCATTTTTTAATAATTCTTCTTCTATACAAGGTTTATACGGATGCCACTTCTCCTTTCTTAGAACTTCGTGTGCAGTGGATTTCTTCAAAGTATGTTCACGAGCAATTCGTCGAACAGAAACATGTGGATTTTCCACGACAGCCAACATTATATTCTCACTTTGGTCATTATTTAGAGCTTTAGGTCTGCCCGTTTTTGGACGATCTTTGACAGAACCCGTCTCATGAAATTTATGCAAAATTTTACTTACAGTAGACTGAGAAATATTGTGTTTGGGGTGCACGTTATTAAACACATTGCAAACTTCCTACTGTGTTCTCCTTCTGTCTCCATATCCCAGCATCATTAAAATTTCGATACAATGTTTTTCTGATAAATGATCCATAGCAAGTCGTATTTTTGTAACTTTGTTATCCTCACGTTAATCAAAATGCTTAAATTAATTAAACAAATAACTTTTCGCTTCGGTTCGGTTATTAACTGACATTTCTACGACGCATTCAATTGTTGCAACAAACAAAAGTGTATCACACCGACCATAATGTGACTAGATGATATTGAAAATTTAAGATACCGCGTCTGGAAAGGTAACAGATGAATAAATAAACTTTTAAGCGTTATTCAAACAATTTTTTGCGTTTTAATCAAAATTTACTTATGCAAGTGTATCAAAGTTTTACATCATTGAAAAGAGAAAAATATTCTTTATCAAATGAGTACAATAAAGGGATACCTTCCCATTAAAAACAATTGAAGCATTATTCATTGCGCTTTTGTTTTATTAAAAAATAGTTATTTGGTATTGCCCTGTGATGTAAAACTAAACACTAAACAACTTTTAGAGGAAACATTTTTCCATAAAATGCATATTTACTGAGATATATAGGATATTCCATACTTTTCGGACACACTGTGTATAATATTCGGCATATTCGGCATATTTGTCAATTTCCAATTATTATTTCCTATAGTTTCCGCCACGATTTAGTTGGCCTATGTAATTATTCGATTGCAAATAAAATATTCTGAACTGTTACACATGTAAAAGTCTAAACCTCTTTTCATTAAATAATAATTATACAGGGTGTTCCGCGACTCAACTGACATAGCTTAAAGGTGTGTTCCTTACGTGATTTCAAGTCGAAAATACCTAATAGATATATGTCCAAAACTCAATAGTAAAGAAGTTACGGGTGATATTAAGTATTCTTCGTTTTGGAAACCTCCGCCGATATTCCTGCACTGCCGTTGTTGCATTTTCGTTACAGTATCCATAAATAAAGTGAATGTCCGTATATTCTTGGTTTGAAAATGTAGCCATTAGCAAACGTTAAAGTGGCAGAAATAATTCAAGATAAACGCCAAACAAGAATCAATTGTAATGACAATGTGACAAAACAATTCAGCATCCTGCCCCTTGCATTAATTTTAAATAAAGATGCATAATAATTAACCAAACCATTTGCAGTATGGAAAATGCTATCGCCTATAAACTCCTTTATTATTGAGTTTCGGACATATATGTATTAGGTATTTTCGGTTTGAAATTACCTAAGGAACACGCCTTTAAACTATGTAAGTCTAGTCACGTGACACCCTGTATTTACCTCAAGCCAATACAACAAATCTTCAATTTCGTTTGACAATTATGAAGATTAGTAGTTAGGATTATTATTATATGCTGATATAATTATATTTTCTTGAATCCTGCTACCTCAAAATAAAAGAGAATAAAAATAAATATTTTGCGCCAAAATGACGGGTACTGCAAAGGTTGTTATAGCGTCTATTTTATTTTTCCCATTAATTCCGTTTTCATTATAACTAGTATTCTATTCTTATATCCTTTTTTT